>PYSP01000296.1:0-48404 GCA_003049395.1 Pseudohalonectria lignicola
GTGCCGGCCTTGACCAGGACGTCGCCTTCCGGGCTAGTGACGGCCCGCAGCATCGAGCGCTGCCACTCCTTGAGGCTGGCGCCCTCCCAGAGGGCCTGCTCCGTGTACTGCTGCTCGAGTACCGTCTCCTCAAGCGCTAGGCGCCTGCCCAGCTGCGATATAGCCTCGTTGTCCTCCTTGGGCGCAGCACCACCGGCCGCGCCCGCCGCACGAACCCCCGCAGCGCCGTCGGCGATGCCGAACAATTGGTGGTAGCAGATGGAGACCTGGGAGAGGAGGCTGAGCCTCCTCCCAGTGTCGAGCTCGAGCGCGTACACGTTCTTGGCCGTCGTGTACGTGTGGCCACTCTGCTCCTCCGCAGCCTTGTCGAAGCCGTCAACCTCCTCGGCCGCCTTGTCCGCCTCGACGTCGACCATCGCCTCGAGGCCCGCGAAGTCCCCGTCGATGAGACGCCTGACCCAGCCCTTGGTAACGTGCGTCATTTGCTGCAGCGTCAGGCTGCCCGGCGGGTACCGGCCCGTGCTCGCCGAAGCCAGATGAGCATGCCGTCGGACTTGGTATCAGGTCGGCCCCCCTCAAAACCCTGCAGCTGAACAGGAACTCGTTGCTCTGGTACTTGCCACCTTGCACCAGCTGATAAAATGACGTAAAGGGCAAGAGGACCGCGACCCAAACCACATACAGCCGCGTAAAACGCTTGGGTATACCCGCAAAACGCTAGTGTCCGCCCCACGCTCGCTCCATCGGCGCTTGGTCCAGACGAACCTGATTGCAATGAACCCCTGGAACAGGACGACGTTTCGGAGGTCGCCCTCAGGTGTGTTGAGGTACCGGAGCCCAGACAACTCTGGCCTTCGGGGCACCTGCCCTCCTAGCCTGTCGCATAGGGCACGGTGGAGACGTCATTCCAGGAGGAGCACCTGTTCGAGGATTTCGAGACAATCCTAGCGGAAGAGATTGGCAAAATCAAAGAGGTAGACTGGATGGTCTTATTTTCCAATTGCCCCAAGGCGGTGTTACGTATGGGATCTGGAGATTCGAAGCAGTGGCCCCCCTCGTACCCAGGGACTCGTGGGTTCCGGGAGAGAGTTTTAACAAGAGGTGTGGCAGCACAGAAGGCGGTAAGGCTGATCCAGGGTGTCATCAGCAGTAAGCATATGACAGGGGCGCCGGGCGCGACTGAGATCAAGCCGAACCGATCAGACACACGGGTCGGTGGGAGCGATGGATTCAGGAGGGACATACACACACCAGCCTCCAAATGAGATTCAGATGAGCACTCCGAGCCTATGGTCACATCTTTCCCTAGGCCATATCGGTGACCATCCTTGACATAGCCACCGGTGAGTACGTACAAGCCACGAGCTTACATCAGAAGTCGGTTCACTAGACGCAAAGAATTCTGTCGAGGAGCCAAAGCCGAGTTTTCGAGTATGAGTGACCTAGGCCGCTTTGCTAGCTATTTGGCGAAAACCAGCGTGTCTGGTGGATACTTCGCACCCTCGCCAAGAATTTGTCCCCGATTCCATGGGAACTCCTGACCAAGTCATCCTCTGGGCCAACGAGGTTAATAACTCGTAGCTATCCGCAGACCTCTAAGGCGCTGCCATGCGTTGAGCCCCTGAAGAAGGCGTAGATGCAGCTTAGATGAATACCGTCTGAGGAGGCTCCTACCTTCCATATCGACACCCTGCCGAGCGACAACCCCCGCTTGCCCCCCACGCACGCCCTTCATATCATCGCCAGCACCCTCCCCAGCTGTTCGGGATCCCCCGTCAGCGCATCCCACTCCGCCTCGTTCTTCACCAGCGCCGTACCCGCCAGGACTGTGCCGTTGAGCGCGAGCGACCCGACAGCGTCTGCTCCGGCGTGTAGCGGAGCCCCCTCCGCCCGGCGAGGGCACAGCGCCATCGTGTCCCGCGTCATGGCCAGGTTGTAGCTGATCTCGGCCTCTTGCCCCTCCCCGCCGCCCCCGCCGCGGGGAGACGAGATGCCGACGCCGACGGCCCCGCACGCCCGCCGGTACAAGGCCAGGTAGGTCGCGTGCAAGGCAGCACCAAACGGGTCGGCGTCGGACGAGTGCGTCGGCCCCAGCCGCTCGGCGAAGCAGGGGAAGGGGACGACGACACGGGGCGGCGGCGGCGGGGCTGCTGCTTCCTCCCCAGCCGCCTCGGCACCCGCGTCGGAAGCGGACGGCAAACGGTCGACCAGCAGATCCCACCCTTGGCCGCCGCCGTCGTCGTCCACCCCGTCCTGCAACCCCGGGCCCGCCGGGAGGCCGTCGCGCATCCGCTCCACGGGGAGCAGCTGCAGGTGGCGGTGCGGCTGGCTGGCGCCGCTGTGCTCGCCGCTGTTGAAGAAGGCGAACAGCCGCGGCTCCCCCACCGTCGCTTCATCCCTCCTCTCCTTGCCTCCACCCCCGGCGCCGGAAGTAGACGGCTGCTGCCGCTGCTCGTAGGCGTCGATGCAGGCGCGCGTCGCGGCCAGGTCCGCCGGCTCCAGCAGGTGTGTCTGTGGCGAGTAGGTGGTCGTGGCGAGGATGAAGTGCTCCGGGACGATGGCGAACTTGTTCAGCACGAGGAGGTGCGTCGGTGGGGAGAGGTGGGCTATCAGCAGCGTGGGGGAAGGGTTGTCGAACGGGTCGGACGGTGTCGAGCAGGTTTTCGGCTGCGGGGCGCTGGATGGTGGTTCTTGTGGTTTGGCAGGCTTCGGCTTCGAGGCTAAGGATGGCGAGAAGCGGAGTTGAAACTGCGTCGAGAGATGCGTGACGTTTCGTTGTGAGCTAAGGTTTTCCTTTACAGGTGAGGTGGGAGTGAACCGAACGCTGTCGATCGCGGAGGAGGGGCATAACGCACGGGAATGGAATTGATGGCCAGGATCGCGACCTGGCTTGGGAAGAAGAGCAGGTCGCCATTAGCTTTTGCCTTGGCAAACGTCGACTTGACAAGCTCCGGCAGGTTCGCCGGCGCCTTTATTCTACTCATCGCAGTGTTAGGTGCAAGTACGTGATGATTGGCCTGGTAGGTATTCATCTCTCCCAACGGAGATGGGAATTTGGGACGTGGAGAGACGCGGCGCCGACAGAATCCTTGAATATCCTCGATGAGGTCATTTCTTGGCCGGTGGGTCCCGCGACCGACATCTGTGGGAAACTTTCGCAGCTTTTCCAAACGGTCCCAGAAATCAATACCAGAGAGAACGCAATCGAGGAGATAATTAGATGTCTATTCCTTGTCACAATCATTCTTAAGTCTTCCCCCGTAATTACTAGACCGCCGGAAGCCAGCGTTTCCAAACTCCTATATGCCAGGCAATCCAATGACATGTCGCAGGCTGGGTATCCACCGAGGCAGGATGTAAACGCTGTAGAGACTTATGAAGGCCACCAAAAGGCCGGTCAACTGGGAATGTTGTCAGTAAACGCTTCTTTGCAAGTGCTGGGGTGGGTAGGAAGGAAACTTACCTTCTCGAACCAGGTGTGGAAGTAAATGGCGGTCATCAGCAACATCCAGAACGACAGCACGACAACCCCAACAGCGAACTTGCCGCCAAGACCCACGGCGTCGAAGTCCCCAGCTCCCGCGCCGCCATCATCCAATCTTTCAGCTTCGACCTCAATGCTCTTGACCGCGCCGTCGTGCATCACGACGGCCCGGGGGTCCTTCTCTCTCGGCTGCCGAGCAGCGGCTAACCGTATCCTCGCCCGGTACACGACCCAGCCGACCTCTTGCGCGAGGAAGAAGCTCCCCAGCACGAGCAGGAAGACATGCCCGCTGATGTCGTGCCCGCCCTGCCAGGTCCCGCCCACGGACCGGCAGGCGGCCGCGCTGAAGATCTCGGCCGGGGTGGATGACGAGAGGGGGCCCCGCCCTCCCTGGGCGTCGACCTTGGCCTCCACCTCTTCGCACTTTCCGCCCGTGAAGCGGAAGCCGCGGTCGATCAGCGGCGGGCCGAAGCACCACTGCGTCACCAGGAACCACCAGCCCGTCACGAGGAGCCAGCGGAACCCAGCGCGGAGGCGCGCGTTCGGGCGGCCCCCCGGCGTGATCTCCACCTGGCCTCCCCTTTGTTTCGGATTGTGCTGTTGACGAGAGGACCCCGAGGGGTCCGTCGTCGCGAGGAAAAAGGCGAACGCGACCGTGATCCATGCCCAGCCCCTCTTGACAAAGAGGACGTTGAACAAGTTGTCCTTGCGTGCAAAGTACGACGGCGCGAGGGCTGGGTCGTGCGCGTGGGAGAGGCGGTCGAAGGGGGCCGAGCGTGTTTGCGGGGAGAGGAGGGCGAAGGCGGACCCGAAGATCAGGAGGATCGGGTAGAGGGACAGGATGGCCGCTTCGAGAGGGATGGGGAGATATGGAGAGTTGCGTCGAGAAGGAACGATCGACATTGGCGGCTTGTCGGCGCGGGGGGCGGAGGAGCTGCTCATCTTGGACGGTCGCTTTCTGTTCGCTGAAGTCCCTGAGTCCGCCATCGTTATGAAACTTGTTTGGGGGGAAGGTGTTGCCAGCGAGGGGAGGAATGGCGAAACGTGGAACCTATGTGGTCATTTGAAATTTGGGGTTTGAACGTCTAGGTACCTAAGACCCGATGGCCAACGTGTCCGTGGCTGGAGGCGAGGAAGGTCGTGGAAGGCCACAGCCAGGACAGAGGCATTCCTTAACCAATGTGTGGGTTTTCAGCAACAACCCAGGCATTAGGTGAAGATGTGGACGCTGAACGGCAACGATGACGTTGCCAATTCATCCAAGATTCGAATTGGCTTGGCCGGGCATGTGGTAGTCCCCAGCCACAGCTCAAGCCACAGGAAACTTTGCCACACCACTTACCCTAATATGGCTGGCCCGTGACCAAAGGGGAAGGTCTTTCTCTTTCCACAAATGGAAAGAGGTCGGTGAAAACAGTCACACAGGAGAACGTTGCGTAGGATACATTCAGGGTTTTCAACCTCAGAAAATATTTACCTCTTTTCCTGGTAGACCAGTATCGTCCGAGCCGTAATGGCCCTTTCTATTTCCTCACATGGAGCCGCCATTCTCGCCGCTTTAAGTATAGATCGGCAAATCACAGTACGAAGTCAACCGCCCACTGTCGCTACAGTCACAACGTCTTTGGATCTTTGAAACTCTTGCAGCTGGAGATTCAGAGCTCGAAAGTGATCTGGACGCCAGCCTAGGCGACCTGAGCTTTCTGACCGCTCGGCCAAGTAATGCTGCACTTCGTCAACTAGTTCCCTAGGGCCAGCATTCCCGAGCGAGGAACGGGAGACTTCCATGTCTCCCATATCTAGAGGGATATCAGCGGATCCCGGATATCTCGCTTGTCGCTTCAAGCACACTGTATCGTTCACCCAGTGTTGCACTTTACACATCACATGTAAGGTGCTAATTAAAAGAGAACGCTTTAATGCCTGAGAACATGTCCAACTTCTCAAGAACGCACGTTGTGACATCATGGGTTTAGGGATTCAAGGGGCACCGGATCCGGTCCACGATGGCCTGGAACCGCTCTGGAGTCATAATTACTGGGGACCAGTGCGGAGATTGCAAAGGCGGCGGTATCAATCGACACCTCTGGGTATGAGAAGAACTGCAATTACACGATCGGAAATCGTCAACGAGGGCAGCTAGAAATACCGCAAGAGCTTGGCTGGGCTCGGGTCGGCGGGCTGCGAGGCCGATGGAAGCGACTGGACCAGAGTCGGCCCAATCAAGAAGAGCGGCGTGCAAGCGGAGACCTAGGCCGGACTAGGAGCAGCTTTGGCCAGATGTGGGCAGCAGTCACAGAGTGAACAAGTTCGGGTTATCTATTTCAAAGAGAAGCTACATGTTCTTTAGCTCCTTCTCTCGGTATCCCGACTTGTGTACCTCTTGGGTACACTGAAAGTGAAAACCACCGCCAGCGAACACCTCACACCTCTTGTTTTATTCTGCTTCCTCAAATGAGAAGAAAGAAACGAAAATGGTATAGTTTGCTTGTGATCACGCCTGTTGTTCCCTGAACTCCTGGGATTTAGCCCTGCCCTCGAATCCACGTGTCCGTCCAACCCTGGTGAAGAGAGGAAAAAATGCCTCTAGGGCCGGCAAAAAGAGAAGCAAGATGAAGAATCAAAACAAGAGATCATTGCACATGAAACTTTGGAAAAGATGCGGACCCCTGTTCAACATGAGCAAATCTATGTACAGAACTCTATTTCCAACAGGGCAGAAGAAAAGAAAAATCAGGCTGAAGTTGGTGGCCGCTTGAGACTTCCAGATATCTACGCGGCGGCAGACGAGAACAGTGCGACGGTGGCGCAGAAGTTGTTCCTGTTGTCGGTATCCAGCGCGGCACTCTGGCCATTGACGGTGAGCATGTTAGTCGCCGCCTTGGTGCTGATGCCAAACAAGTGGACCTGTGAGCTCTCGACTGAGACCATGTTGTCCTGGCAGCTGGCCGTCGCCAGGCAACTCTGTCCGTAGTTCTCGAAGAATGAGTACAGCCCGCCACCATAGACGAAGACGTCCTTGGAGTCGACGGAGCGCAGGCCCCAGGCGCGGGCGCAGGCTGGAGAGCCAGCGGCGCAGGACTTCGAGAAGTCAGGGTCTGAGAAGGCTGCATTGACGGTAAAGGGCACCAACGCGTCCGGCTTGCCCTGGAAATAGGGCGTCTCGGTCTGGATCAAGGCCATGTAGATGTTGCTCGCATTGACCGTCTGGTAGTTGTAGAGGACGTTGTGCTCCGACGAGGTGCCCCACAGCCAGACAGGGCCGGCTTGCGACTCGATAAGGACGCCGCGGCCGTTGAAGATGTTGATCTGCTGGGAGGGGTCTGGGTGGTTCGCCGGGAAAGGCTCGAGGTGGTGGTCTGCGACCCAGAACCAGGTGTTCTCCAGGTACGCGGACGCCTGCTCGGTGACGTGCATCAGCATGAAAGCGCCCATGCAGTTCTCCTTGGTGAGCTTAGTGGCTGCGTCATCCGCGGGTGCCTTCTTGCACGTATCGTAGTCCAGACCGGTGCCGGCGGAGCCGCCGATACGAATGTGAACGTCCCACATGCCGGCGGCACCCTGGGACGACTCCCTGACGTTCCACTGGATCATGATGGCGCCGGGCTGCTGGCCCTTGGTCTCGAACATTAGGTCGCTCATCTCGACCGCGCCGACATCGCCTGGCTGGCCGACTTGGAACAGAGGCTTGGGGTTTGCCTGGTCCTTGAAGGCTGTATCGCCGCCTGCCATGATGAGTGGCCAGATCTCGCCCGTGATCTTGATATTGTTGGGCACCTTGATGGTGTCGGTGATGACGTAAGCGCCATGGTCGAAGTAGACGATGTCGTCGGCCGTCGCCATGTCTATGACCTTCTGCACGGCGGCCGTGTCGTCGGTCTGGCCGTCCCCCTTGGCGCCACCCTTGGTCTTCACGGAGAGGAACCTCGACACGGGAACGTTCTCATACTGCGGCTTCGATCGGGTGAAGACCTTGCCAGTCGCCTTGTTGAGGAGGACATCGGGCTTGGCGATGGCCGTCTGCGAGTCCTGGACAGCCTTGCCAGCAGCGATAGACACCTGGGCAGGGTAGGTGCGGCCTTGGACGAAGGACTGCACCACGGCGTTGCCGGCCAGAATCTGCGCCTTCGACTTGCCATTAGCAACGGCGATGGGGACATTCTGGCTGAAGTCAACGTTGTCCAAGATGAGGGTGCCGTTCGTCTGGGGGGAGCTAGGGTTGTAGGCCGTGAGGACACCAAATTGGGTGTTACGGATGGTGCTGTCGATGAGGAGAACGGAACCGACGGTCTGGGAGGTGTCGCCGTTGGCCATGTCGATGCCGACCTCGCAGTCCTCGATGGTGACATCCTGGAAGGTCCAGGCCCAGTTCCAGTTCATGAAGATGGCTGTCTGGCAGCCCCGGAAGGTCATGTTGCGGGTAGTGAACTGCTGGTTGCCAAAGAATGCGCCATACTGGCCGCCCTCGAAGGTGAGGTCAACCATGAAGCCGCCCGAGCCGTTGTCCATAAAGATGCCCATCTGCTTGGTGGCGGCGTCCTTGGACATCTTGAAGTGGATGTTCTGCAGGGATGTGGCTTGGGCAACTTGCCAGTGGATACCTGCGCCTCGGTCGGCGGGCATCCCCGTGAGATCGATGACGAAGTTGCGAACCTGGCGGAAGAAATTGTTCTGGTTGACCCACCAATTTAGGCCGGTGTTGTCGTACGGGTCGGCGTCGATGACGGCCATGCCTTCGAAGCTGGCAGCGGCCTTCAGGACAGGAGGGCTGACGGCATCACCAACGAGCTGGGTGTAGTAGAAGGGAATGATTGGTTTGCTGACGAGGTAGGTGCCGGGAGGGAAGTAGATCAGACCGGGGGTGGTGGTGCTGGCGTTGCAGCCTTGACCACACCTGTCACCAGAGGAGATGGCGCGATTAATAGCATCCGTGTCATCAGCGGCTCCATCTCCGACGGCTCCGAACTCCTTCACGTTCCGGAAGACCTTGTAGTTGGCTGGGGCCGCGTTGAAGGCGGCAACACCCTGGCGGGCGATAGAAGCCTGCCACCAGCCGCTGGCACCGGTGCTGGGGGCACCCGCTGCCTGGGGTGCTGGCGCCGGCGCTGCGAGAGCCGGAAGGCTCAGCAGGCGGAGCGCCAAAACGAGCGTCGTGATCGCTGTTGAGAGGCCCATCATGACATAGAACCAGCTATTCGCAGATGGTGGCTCTTTGTGATCGATCTCGGGTGAGAGAGTAGAAGACTGAGAGCAGTCCGATTCGAGTCAGTAAAGAGGACTTAGTGGTCTTGGTCGGGCCAAAGGCTGGAAATGCAGTGCAAAATGTAGCTTGTGATGCTTGGAACTTCGACTTAATTGAGCGAAGATTGTGCAAGAAGGAAAATAATATTTTGGAGAGTATGAGATTTTGTGTGAACGCTCTTCTGTAGCCGAGCCCTTAAAGAGATAGATATAAAGGAGTGGAAAGCGGGTGGCTTGCTCAAGGTCGATGTAGGAACAAAGGTCCTGTTGATTCACTGCCTTCCATTGTACCAATGTGTTGGCCGGCACAAAAGTGACGAGCAATAGCGAGATGAATGCAGGGAAGTGACGAAATGGTGACTGGCACGAGGATCTGCCTGTTCACACAAAATCTGTCCCATTCACCGTGCGTCTCAATGGGGACAAAGGGTGGAGAGAAAATAGAACAATAGCAGGAATGCTGGGGCGTGCACTCACAGTTTGTTGATGTGCTCCAATCACGACCGGCGGAGGTGGTGCAATCCAAGAAGGAGCGTCTGGAGAAAAAAGTTCGCCGAAAAAATGAAGAAAAGAACGACGGTGACCGGCGATGAGTCTCGGGGATCCAGAAGGAGAAGAAGAAACAGAAAAGGAAGACGAGGTACGACGACGCAACAAGGTTGAGGTGCCGTTGTACTGCTGGTGGTGATGATGGTGGGAAGGTGGAGGTCCATCCCATCTTATACATGGATCAATCGAGGACGTGCTTCTGCTGTGGGTCCCTGCCAAACCGCCACCCGCCTCCATTGCACCTTCCTCACCTTCTCGTACTTGCACTCCTACATCTGCCTCCGTCCCCGCCTCTACTACTGCGTCTATCGACAGGCCAAACATGCGCGAACTATCACAGCCGGTAGTACCGACGCAGGGAGACCGATCGGGAGCTTCGTCCCCAACCTGCCATCCCTGCGATTGCTGCTGATCCTCGGACCCTGGTCGTGCGTGGTGCGAGTGGTGGTGGCAGGCCGGGGATGGACGTGCCCAAGACATGCCCACTTTCATGCCCAAGGTTTGTTTGGCTCTCCACTCCCTGCGGCGGCTGCTTTGTCGCTTTTCTTTTCTTGGAAGGTACGGTGGGTTTCCTCGCCCTCGCCACTTTGTCCTCGCCTTAAAATTCCCCGTCCACCTCAGCCAGGCGAGTATTCTACCACGAGAGTTTCTCTGGGGGCAGCAGAAGGGTACGGGATTCTCTGCTTAATGCTGTGCTCTGAACCTGTGCCTGTTGAACGCAGAGTACTGCGAGTAATCCCGCACGAGGCACGATACACGGCGGCGGTATGTCCCTCCCACGGTCTGGCACGAAAGGGACTAGCAGACAAAGGCTACCTCAGTCTTGGATAGCTCTCTCCCTTTCTGAGAACCTTGAAATTAGCAAAAAAGCAAAAATCCAGGGGCTCGTGTCTAGGCGGGAGTAACTTGGCACCGGCTGTGTGAGGGGCTGGTAAATGTGAGTTGCCACAACAGTTAGCCAACGACGCGTTGCTGTCGGAGGGAGTTGTTTGTCTCCCCTTCTGTGACTCTCAGTGTGTGGACGATTCGCTCCGGCACGTAGAGCGACGTCATTGACGTGTTCCTGGGCTGCCTGCCAAGTAGATACGGAAGGACGGCGGGGCGAGAATCAGAAGGTTGTTGCATCCCACAAGCAGAGAAGCACCGTAGCGCACAGTGTCGGTAAAATGGGACCCGAATCGGTGACAATTGGCTCTGAGGCAGGTAAGGTCAAACACTCAAGCGATGAACAGAACGAAGCACAAAAACAAATCAGACGAAACAGGATGCCAGATTGGGGGTCGAATCTGGCTGGTCTGGGTTCGGTTGGCAATTTCAGGGGTTGGGCTCATGCAGCCGGGCGCTACGACAAGGTGGGCAAGGTGGGGCCCGTCTGCCCCATGCAAAGGGTGTGGTCAAAGTGCCGCCATTCGTTCGTACTACGCCAAGGTAAGGTATCCTGGCATTGATCTTTCTCAGCTCTCTCCTTTGCTGCTTGCTTGGCTCTCGAGAAGCCTCGGGTTTCTATTTCAAGCCGCCAGCGAGGCTGCCCTTGTCGATGATACGCAAAATGCATCACGCGCCTCTTCAGCGAGCCAAAGAAAGTCGAGAAAAAGGGCCTATTACACTATGTCATTGATGAATGCTTCGTCCTCACCGTACATACTACTTCTTTTATCCCACTCCATATTTCTCGTTCGACGAGGGAACCTCATCCAGTCCGTGTGGGGAGACAATCCTCGGTTTGAAACGGCCCTAGCAACGACTTATGAAGCCAGAAAGAAAAGAAGAAGCAATTGGTCCTGCAGTTGTTTGTCCCCATTCGTCCTTGACTTGTTCACTATCTTCCAGACCCATGAAAGGCCCAGGCTGGTGTTGACGAGTGCAAACGAGTGCAACTCGCAATGTAATCAATTATAGGGTATTTAGGTGATCATGCTGTCTTCGTCGCCTGGAGGGAGAACAGGTGCTCCGTAAGCGATTATGTGTGGTGACCTACTTGATTTCAACGTATACGACGTACCTAGCTAGTACGGACTTGGGGGTCCCTCGATCAGTACCGCGGAGCCCCAATTGCCACTATCAGTTGCCCCCATCTAATCTCGGGTTGGGAACTGCTTCCACCCTGTTAGCGTCTAGCCTCTTGCTGAGGTAAACGAGCCACTCTAGAGAAGGCTCAACCGCCACCACACTGCACGACCATTGTACTACTAGGCATTTAATCAGATCCGAGATGATCATCTCCAACTGCCGACGATTCGCAACATCATATCGCCTGTCCCGTGTACAGCACACTGATCCGTACGAATGTTTAACATCCATCTAGCTTTCATTACTACCAGCCAGAAAGAGCATCAAACTGATAAGAAGCAGGGCCTCAAGGACTCCGATACCCTTCCAAAGCGATGACCCACGTCTTGACTCTGCCTGACAGAAAAGGCGAGGCTAAACCTTAATCCCAGCATGACGCATCATTCACGTCTCTCAGCGAGGGGAAAAAAAAAAAGAAACAGCGGTGCAACGTAATTATCAGCTAATGGTTATCCTATTTCTCGGTTGCAAGGGTGATCACTAACGGTTGTCCTGTGATGAATGATGAGGTTGGTCAATGACGCAAATTTAAGGAGTGCTTGTACCGCGCGACTGTTGGGGCGAGAAATCCACACCTCATCACACAACGATCACATACGTAGGTTAGGCGGGCACAGCACATACCAACCTTCGGCCCCAATGATTCTCGCGATGGTTCGTGGGGGCGAATCTGAATAGAACGTCCAAAACAGGCTGCTCGTCGAGTATAGTATCATGTCTTGCCCGCGGTATTGACCACAAGGGACGCAAGAACAACTTAATAAGCATAAAAGGTCAACAAGTCCTGACTTTTAATCATCGGACGAAAAGAAGGTCCACGGGACTCTTCCTCCGAGCCCCTCCCTCCATGTCCAACCCGACACCGTGCTCTTTCATGCTAACTGAGAGCAGTGAGTTGTTCGCCTGCCTACGATGTGGTGCGCTCGTGAGTGGAATCGTGAGCAGTTGCCATCGTGCCACCACCGACTCACAGTGACGATCCCCCCAAGTTGGCACCGGGCACTCCTTAGTGGGGTTGGATTTGGCTCACCCATGCCAACAAACGTGGCAATTCTAGACCAACTTGCTCATCCATCCATTCCTCCTCGTGAAGATCTTTTCTCGTCGCTTCCGAGCAGCTCCGTAGTGATTGGAAGTTGGGGTCATTGAAGCCAACCAGAAACGGTGATCTGTCGTGCTGTTTCGAAACACCAACCCCTGCCTGCTCCGGTTTTATCTGTAGTGGCTGCAGCCTACGCGGGGAATTTCTACTCGATCTTGGCCCGCCACCCCCTGGCCCCTGAAATGGGGGAGGGACCCACCACGGCAGTCACCCCCTTTTTCCCTCTCATTTGTTCCTGAGCCTCCTGCCCTCCCGCCCCTGCCAAGCTTGAGGCAAATGCTAGCAAAGCTCTGGTACGAGTAGACGGTCCACTACTTTGCCTGGAACGTCAACACCATCTGCCTGGCATTGTGCACATCGCGAAACATTCGCATTAATCGGTGCCTTTTAAGGTGGGGGGACTTTATATGGAAGTTCATGCGCTGGATGCATTGCCACGAGAGATCCACTAGGGGGCAAATCTTGATCTTCCTTAATTCCTTAATTGTTCCTTGGAATTGCTTGTGGGCAGGCATTGTGTTTGTCGGCGGTTCCCCCCTCGGCGCAGATCTGTTTCCTTTCGTCTGATCTTACCAGTCGCGGCGACCACACCCATGGGATTTCACAAGTTCGCCGCTGTCAGATCCTGTATCATGAAGGCTCCTTTCACGCAAACACATTCGGCCGAGTGGCTAGTATCTTCTGCCGTGTCTATCCCAAAGAAAGCGGCAAGATCTGATCGCCCCCCTCCGCTTCCGCAAGCAGGAAAGTCAGCAGACTCCTGATCGGCGTCGGCCTCTGCTCGGGGGAAAGGCCGTCCGCCGAGAGCGTACGACATGTATACAGTGTGCGCGCACGCAAAGTCTTACGTTGGTCGGAGAGGTCCGTTGAAACGGTCCATGCAGCCGAGGGGTTGCCTCCGAGGTTGTCAGGAGTGGCGGCCCATGAAGGAGGGACAAGCGCCGTGACACATCGGAACATCTAAATCGCTGGCTTGTTACTTCATCCGATTTTCCCAAGCATGGAGGTGTCCGGTGGTGCCTCCTCTTCCCAGAGACAGCGGGGTACTCAAGGGAGTTGCATGGGCTGTATCACATCACAATGGACACAGGTACTTGGGTTGAAACGCTTTCTGGCATGAACCGAACTGACAAGCTTGCTGTGATTAAAATGTGATAACTTGCTGGCAAATTCATGTCTGCACAGAGGTTGAAGACAAAGACAATCATCCAGAGGCAAATAAAAGAAGCTTCGATTGTGCGGCCGGAACGGAGGATCCAAAAAAGCCAAGGACGTCTATGAAATCCAAGTGTCCTGATCCAGTTAATCTCAAAAGACATCAGAGACAAAACAAAAGAAGTAGCATGGCCAAAGCAAACGATGAAGAAACGCTAGTGAATCCTTGATCAAGAAGCCTCCTAGACATGTACCAGATGCGCTGATGACGATAACGATGCACTCCATATCCGTGCAACCCGAGGTGCTTCTCGCCCCCTTTTATTCTGAGATCAAAAACGCTCAGCCTCGTGCCGCATACCTGGACTTGGATGCAGGAGCCATTATTATTCGGGGAGCCAGGATCCTGCCCAGCGGGCCCAGTCGTGTTCTGTCCTTGCGTCGCATGCGTGGGGGGCTGAGGAGCCTTGGGCGTAGGTAGGGGGACGCTCCCCGTGGTTGTCGATGGAAATATGATATGTCGATGTGGAGGCAATAAACATTAGTTGTCCTATCCCGCCGTCTCCAACGAGGATCCTCTTCGGCATCTTTGACCGACCGACGTAGGTGGCACGCAGACGGCGATCCCCAACGTCACCGGCCGGACTCAGACCCAATCCTCACCATCCCCAACAGCCACCGGCGACCCGTGTAGCGACAGGCCGGCCGCACCACCCGGCCTGCACGACTCGAGCAGCTCGATCCCCTCCACGCCCTTTCCAAAGTCCAGCACCAGGATCTTTGGGTCCTGTCCCGTCGAGATGATCCTCCTGTAGTCGCTCTTGGCGCTCAGCACCCAGCTGGCGTGCCACTTCTCGAAGTGCAGCAGCTGTCGGCCCGTCTCCATGTCGAACACCATGATGTCCGTGTCGTACGACCCGCTGACCAGCCGGCCCGAGACGCTGTCGATGTGCAGGGACCGCACTAGGTTCTCGTGCGCCTTCATCTCCCGCACGCATTCGCCCGTGTTGGCGTCCCAGACCCGGATGGTCCGGTCGTTGCCCGCCGACGCCACGTAGCGGCCGTCTTCGCTGAACTGGCTGCACGCCAGGCCCTTGGTGTGGCCGATGAACTCGCGGATGCACTTGCCCGTGCTGATGTTCCACAGCTTCACCTTGAAGTCGCCCGAGCACGAGACCACCGTGTTGCCGCGCATCTGCACCGCGTTCACCGGACCCGTGTGGCCACGCAGATGCCGGAGGAGGGCGCCCGTCTCGCGGTCCCAGACGCAGACTGTGTGGTCTTTGGAGCAGCTCACAATGTGCTTGTCATCAAATATGAGATCCAAGACCGCGTAGGTGTGGTGCTGCAAGCGGCGGGTGGGGACCGGCCGCCCGCCTGCGGACATAGTGTAGACGATGCAGGTCGAGTCCGAGGAGCCCGTGACGAGGATCTGATCGTCGTACTGTAGGCATAGTATCGAGGCGTTGTGGTGGATCGGATACGAGATGGCCAGCGGCGAAGACGCCCTCGTCCGCGGCTCGTCCGTCGTTGTTGCGAAGTGCGTTGGCTGCCCGTCCTGATCGAGGAGATCCGGCTGCCGCGTCACTTCCGGTGGGCCGATCACGAGCCGGCAGGAGAGGGTGTGCATGTCCCAGATTCGGATAGTCTTGTCGCGGGAGCCGGTAACGATTTTGGTCCTGGGAATATTGCCATACACGTCAGTCGGATCATTCTCGTAGTACATAGACGTCATAGGGAAGAGGCTGGATAATGTAGAACGAAGGCAAGGGCGCGGATGCAAAGAGGACTCACTCGTCGAACTGAAGGCAGTAGATACTATCCGAGTGACCATTCAGATACACCGGCGTCACCGTCCCTGCTCTCCACCGCCTGTCGAGCTCCACCTTGGCCCGGTAGATCTCGTTCCAGTTGTTGTTCGGGCTCACCGGCGGGACGCCCATCCCCGTGCCCGGCTTGACCGACCCGCTGGTGGCGTAGGTGGTAGTCATGCCGCGCAGGAAGGACTCGCGCCAAATGTGCTGGTTCGTCGTGACGTAATTCCACGCCCTCGAGACCCGTGCGGCATTCGCGATGTCAGCGTGGTCCAGGTGGGCGAGAATCTGGATGGCGAGCTCCACCGGTAGCCTCCCCACGAAGTCAACCCGCGGTATGCCGCCGTTCTCCTCGGCTTGGCTGGTTTCGTGGACCACGAGCTTGTGGTCTACTGCCAGCTCGAGTGAGCTGTCGGGGTGGACGAGCTCAAGTCGCGAATCAGCCTTCTCGCGGTCCGAATCCGACTCGGTCGCGGTCACCGCAATGCCTATGCCGCTCTCACCGTCGTTGTTGCTATGGTTCAGGTTGTGGTGATGGCTGAGAAGACCGCCCGGGCCTGCCATGCTCGTAGCCCACTCCGCCGGCGATAGCCACCGCAGCGCATCAGCGTGGAAGGCCGCATCAGCCGCCGCGGCGCGGGCTGCACCGCCTGTATTCCGAGGGATTATCGGCGGTGCGTTGGCAGAGCCTGGTATGGGAGCTGCGAAGTGAAGAGAGCCACGGGGGGATTCGATGGTGTCAAGGAACGCGCCGCGGGAGTGGCGGAAGCTGGCTGCCTGGCGGAGGCGACGCCATGTGGAGTGGGATGTTGTCGGACGTATCTCATCGGACGACTCGCGGTGGACTCGGGAGAAGAGTTGGTGTGGTTGGTTCTGAGATGACGAGCCGCCATGATGGGAAGAGCCATGCGCGGATCGTAGGAAATGACGGTGCGTGTGGTGGTCGTGATGGTCTTCGCCGGTGCTCGTGGCTATCGAGGTCCGTCGCGGCACCAGGTGCTTCAGCGAGACGGACGCCCTGCGGATCATGCTTTTGAGCGGGTTCTTGCCTTTCCCACTACCATTGGCGGGTTCCGCCGCGACCTCGTGGCCCTCACAGCTGTGGTGAGCCTCAGCCGCTGAGCTGTGAGTGTCCGCAATGGCAAGTTCGGGCAGTCTCGAAATGAGATCGTCGGGTCCGAAGCCTGAGGACTTGGGTCGCGGTCGCCAGTGCAGAGACATGCTCAGACTGCGAAACCGGGGCTCGTGGTGAGGTACCGCACGTCGCGAAGAGGAGGGAGACGAAGGTCCAGCCTCAGGCTCGTCATCGTCCTCAATTCGGTAGAAGTTGTCGGGGTTTGTGGGCAACGAGACCTGTCGGTTGGGATCATCGTAGATGGCTTCCTGAGCAGGAGCCCAGTCGGCAATGGGGAAGAAGCGAACCATTGTTTTGACGTCTCGCGGTCCTTCTGGACGACAGAACAGGTTCCAAAAATTTCCCGAGAGGACGGAGAGAAATACAAAGGCAGCAGGAGGAGGGATACAGAAGGTCAACAAGAGGCTTCGGCCTCATACGTTGTGTCGTCCAACCCGTTGCTGCTGCTGCCAATGCGGAACGCGGAAGGTAATATTTATTTTGGTCGTCGGCCTGGTAGCCCCTGGTTTCCTGACGTTCTGCCACGCTGCCCCGTATTATTTTTGGCTGACGCTGCTGACAAGCTGAGAGCATAGGGGAACTTGACGGGATAAAAATTAATTCGCTCCTGAGTCGGTACCACCACTTGGGCCACGGTGCTTGAATAATGTGATTCGTCGTGACAGGGGGGCGAAGCTGCCTTTGTTCCACACCCTGTGGGGCGTGTTGGCTCCTGATTCCTTTCGTCTTCCTAACGACTGATTTTGGAGGTACGTAGGTCAAAATTGGAATTCGCGTTAGACAAATTCTGATTTGTGACGGCTGTTGCCTCCTGTCGTCTGATGTAGAATCAAGATTTTCGCTAATAAATGGCGGTTTCTCCCTTTCCTGCTTGCTCACTACTAAATGGCTGCAATTCTTGACCCCGAAACAAAGGCGGTGGGAGCAAAAGAAGCAAGCCCAGTGGTCGATCACACCTAGGTTAACAAGTTACCACAAGGTCTGCATGAAGACTCTGCACCTGCAAGGCTTGCAAGGATTCAAGAGTCTAACCAAGGATGCTTGATAAAAAGAAGAGCGGGAGGGGCGCGAAAACCAAAACGAACTGAAAATGCGACAGCCAAGATAACCGGGCGAGAATTCCTGCAGAAGCGTGTGTGAGTAGTCTCGTCTTTTGCAGGAGTCTAGAATGGGAGCTGCATGTGCATCCCTTCGTCGTGACTCGACTGCGGGACTGCGTATCGTTTAGGGCAGACACTGCAGGCTGAAAAAAAGAAGCAAGGATGGAGGTGTTTTGAGACGGCGGGGTGTGCGGCGTGCGTCTTCTGAATCCTCTATGTTTATGTCCGTCCCTGTCTTCCTACAATGTCAAGCTGTGTGGAAGAGGCCGGAAAAAAATGGGGAACCGCCGGTCAGACATCTACGGCCTGCGCCGTGTCTGGCCCCCTCGCGTGTTCGCTGAAAGGTGAGCAAGTCAGAACCTGCAAAGGGTGAACCGCGAGACGAGCTGACGAACTGCAAACCGCAACCTAAAGAATACAAGGTGGATTAATCCTTGACATGTGCAAAAGATAACCGATGGAGGGTGCGGCAAGGAAACCCTTTGTCCGCCCTCCTACGCGAGGTGCCAGGTCTCTGTAAGAGGTAAGAGGAGGGCAAGATGGAGGGAGGCATGGGAAGGACTAGGAATGCCCGTTGTGGGAACCGGCAGTTAGTCGGTGATTAGGTTTACGAGGAAATAACTTGGAGACCAGCATGTATGATGGCTTGGATGGCTTGGATGCGTTTGCATTAGCACATCACTGGGCCGCTAATGACAGCGTCCCTCTCCACGACTTCCTAGGATAGGTTGTGTCTGTCTGGTTCTAGACGACCAGATAACCAGGCCCGGACCGCAAGAGGATCGATCAATATGACAATCCCACTTGCCCAAATCACTCTGAACGGCTGCGGCCAAAACACTTGCGTATGTGCGCTGACCAGTAGTAGTCTGTCTTTGAAGCAGGGATTTACCTAGGGTATCGGTAGAGGGCTGCCCATTGATGAGGGCGGGTGGTTTCTGCCACCTCATCCGCTTCCCCGCACCGTCGCACCACTGAACAACCGTGATCTCTCAACCTTATCGACTCATCGCCACGGCGACGGAGAGGGGCCGTCAATTACTGTGTGAAAGATTGAGAGAAAGCGGCGGAAGCCTTAAATCGACTTCCTTCACTTGTGGAGCCAACCACCATCGACGACAACAGAGATATCAAGGTACCTCCTTGTACGCCGGAATGTACTGCGTACGACACGAAGCTGTTCCAGGCCCGGCAAATTTTCAATCCGTAAAACGGGCTCAACCCCGGATGAAATTTCCGCAGTTCCTTCCACCTAGCCAGTCTACGAGGCGTCTTCCTTTCCTTTGCCTCCCCTTCTTCTTCTGCTATTCTTACGCCCTGTTCCCTCCCGTCGGCTCGATTCACACGGCCGGTGCCCCCGACCGTCTCGGCGGCCAACTTCTTTTCTCCTCACCGTCGCCAATGAGCCACTTACCTACCCTCCCCCACCACTTGACACCCCGCGCCGCATGACCTAAGGCAGGCCGTCGGGGTTGTTGAGTGTGACTGGCCTACCAATTCCTACTACTTGCTGCAGCCGCAGGCACAATTACATTCCCAGCGCCGGTGGACCCCCGTCTTTACGATAAGATTCGTTCGCTACCGTCGACCCCGCCTCCTGACCGCCCGACAGATAGTCCAACCGCATGTCTCCTCTCGGAAACTTGATCACAAGGAGGACCAGAAAGGAGACCATAACATAACGGTAGTCTAGACAGCGGTGTTACTCGTGATTAGTATAATCTCATGAACACGCAACTGATCCTGTGCGGAGTAGAACCTGTCTTCTGCTGCGATGGTCGTGTCGCTTAACCGATGCTTCTTTGCCGCCCTTCAATGTCCCTGGCAATCGGAGATTCCAATGCTGGCACGACACTATCGATCAGTCGTAAATCAAGCACCATGCCGACTACGAACCAATGGTGGGCGACCCCCACCAATTTCACCGTCTCGAATTGCAAACATCACCACCTTTCGGCGACAAGTCACGTGCATTCCCGGCTAGGCCTAGCGCCGAAGGAATCGTCATCAATCCCAATATCAATCAAGAATCTACCACAGCCCCGCCATACACAACAAAGACTAATAACGGCCGCTGGAATTGACAATATGCTTAACGATCGATCGGCCTCGCCGACGTACGCCGCCGAGGTCAAATGAAGCTATTTCGACAATTTCAGCGATACAGAAGGTGCTAGCGGCGCCAGAGGCCTGAGTACGCTCCAGTGCTCCTTCCCGAATGTTCTCCATGTGCTCTCCCAAATGCTCTCCTAAGTGCTCTCCTAAGTGCTCTCCTAAATGCCCTCCGAAGTACCCTCCGAAATGCCCTCCCAGGTGTCTCCCAAGTGTCCTCCCAAGTGAAACCTTCCCAGGGCCAGAGTTAGCAGTCTATCGATGCAGCGGTTCCTTCTTCTCCAAGAAGAAATGGTGTAAGAGATCCGGTATTGGGGAAGATTTAACGGCGCTAGAGGGGCTTAACGGCGGGAGTGGCAAACTGAGCACCCCTCTCCAGCCTCAAGAGCAAAGATACAAGGAAACAAAACAAAACAAAACGGGCACCCACACGGTGGGACTTGCCAACCACTCCTAGGAGTGTGTGCTGGCATCGTGAAAGCTTCGATGGCGTAGTGCCACATCCGCCAAATCGGCAAAATAATTCATGTTGCAAAGGAGCCATCGTGTACGGCCAGATCCACAGCACCAAAGTGTCCAGTCACTTGATCAAATTCACGAAGTACCTGTGTGTATAGGGGCACGCGTGAGCCCTTTGTCATAGTGAGGTTTCGTGGAACATATCGGAACATATGCGCGTCTACGTGCCAGGATTGGGCGAGTGTCGGTTGCCTCATTTATTACCTACCTACGAAGTAAAGAGCCATCGAAATACGATCTGACCTTATCGAGTGAAGGGGTTTGGAATCATGAGGTTCTATACCGGATAATTAGTATAGCCGGTATCTACCTAAAAGGACAAACATAAATGATAATGACGGCATAGTTCAGCCCGTCTTTCAGATTACCGACGTAGGTTGAATATTTATAACATCGGCTCTCAAACTGAGTCTCAAGTCGTGTTATGCCCTTTGCTTCTGATGATGTTCATCGTGGTTTTAGCCTGGATCCTCTATCACTCTCGGAACTTTGCTGAAGATGAGACAAGTTTTGTACCAGCGAGAAATGGTGGAATATATACAAACTGAAGTGCAGCCTTCGAGATAGACAGACTGAAGCATGGACAAGAACAAGGTGAGAGCCATATATACAGCGAAGAGTGAAGACAAGTGAATGAGAACAGGACACCTTTCAGCCCCAGTCCTCCTCTTGGAGAATCTCGGGGATTCACGGCCAGGGAATCAAAGACCACAAGTCAACCTTCGGGTAACTTTGAAAAAAGAAACGCCACCAAGCCCTCTTACGCCGGCTGCTTAGGGTTCTTGGCGCAGCCGGTGCCGATGCAGCAGTCGATGATGGCGCCCTTGCAGATGCCGTTTGCGTTCGCCGCGTGGTCGGCGGGGAATGTGTAGGCGCCGCCGCGGCAGGGGGCGAAAAACGCCGTCGGGTTCTTGATGTTGCCGTCGGCCCTGAGGGGATTCTTGCAGGAACCAACGCCGTTGTCATTAGGGCACTTGTTCAAACCCCAGAGGTTCTTGTTGCAGCCCGTCACCATGGAGCCTGCGCAGCCGCAGACTACGGGGACGGAGAAGCCAGTCCTGCGAAAGATGTGATGGCGCGTCAGCAGCTGTTTGTCATCTAGCATAGGAGGACGCCACGAGGGCAAGGTTGGTCACTTTGGACGATGGGTCTTGGACTTACACGTAGGAGACGTCAATGTCGATAATGGCATCAGTGCCGCCCTGCTTCACAAACGAACCCTCGATAAGCGACTCGTCACCGACGATGGCGCGGCCGCCGTTCTGGACGAGGGCCACGTTGCCGGCCCAGCCGGTGGGGACAGCGAAGGACCCCACCGCACCGTTCTTCAGCACGCCAGCGCCGACGTTGCCTGAGATCGGGGCCGGGGCGTTCGCGTTCCTGGCGTGGCGGGTGCTGATGTCGGCGCCGAACTTGTTGGTGATCCTGAACGTCACAGCCGCCGGCGCGCGCGCCAGGATTGCCTTGTCGTCCTGCCTCTCGGCGAGGGACGGGGCAGCGGTGGCTTCAGGGGCAGAAGGGTTCAGGTGGGCGAACTTGTTTGCGATGTCGATGGCCCCACCGATGGCGATCGGGTAGGTGGCCGGGTCGATGATGTCCTCCTCACCCACGACAGCAGGCTCTCCGCGGGCCATCTGCGTGGGCTGGGGCATCGCCAGGGCGCGGACGCCGGCCGTGAAGGCCAGGATAGAGATGGCAGCGGTCTTGGTGAGCATTTTGGGGCTCTAGATGTGGTAACTAGAAGGTTGAAAAGGAGTGTGGGGGAGCAGATAGGGGGTATATCTGGTGCGAAGTTATTGAGGGAGGGCTGTGCGGGCGAGTGATCAGTGAGGACTGAGGAGAGAAGAGAGCTGATCATGGGAGTGTCTGAACGGTGCCTTTATACCTATTCGACTGTCGGCAGAGCCTTCCACACTTCTTCATCTAGGGGTTCCTTTCTTCCGCTTGCCTTGGACTTTGTGCTGCTTTCACACCACCTATGGTCTGCTTAGAGCATCGTGATGATCCGGGTTTCCGGGCTCTTTGGCTACTGACTCTGTTTGGAGCACCTCCAAGGTAACATGGCAGGATCGTCCACTTCCCTGTTCAAGGTGTCCTCGCCCACCTGGCCGCAGCTGTTGATATATTGTGAGGGGTAGTTGGATGACCCGCTGCGATATTGCTGCCGTACTGTGGTAGGAAGAGCGAAGATATGCCCTGGCTCGGTCTGCATCCTGTCTCATCTCGGTAGGGTCCATCTCGGTAGGGTCCCGGTATGATCCGGAGCCTTGGCTGGAGAGCCTGGAGACGCAAGGCGAGGTGGCCGTTTGATGGTGACATTGTGTTTGTGCTGCTGTAGCTTGTGCCTTTGCGTACAAGGACGAGAAGGGAACCATGCCTGATGTTAAAGGAGGGGCTGAAGGTGCGCATGTAACAATCAATCAACCATCGCGGTATCCGATCCTGCATCCCAACTAACCCATCAGGGTCCAAGAGAGGGATCTTGGCAAGCGGGAGAAGGTAATGCACGGCGCCATCCGCAGGGGGGCGATATCCGAGTTGGGAAGATCCAGCATTTACCTCCTTGTACTCTAGAACTCCATAGTAGGTCGTTCCATGTCGACTGTTCATGGCGGAGAGCTATCCTGCGGCTCGAATGCGCGGGAGTCCATTGGTTCTGTGCCGGGCTTAGCGGCTCGGTTCGCTTGACGCGCCTGGAGGATTCCCATCCCAGCGCGCTGGGCGCAACATCATGACACTCATCTCCGAGAAACTTCCATCTGAAGCTACCCCTCACACATCGAGATCTTTATCCTAGCGGGGTATCCTGCAGGAGTTCGTCCATGATGGCCTGGAATGAGGCTAAAAGTCCCTCCGTGATCAGTCCTCCTGTCCTGTTGTAGGTATTGTCCGGTTAGCTGACGCTGATCGGCCGCCTTACATAATACAGCCGTTTTTGACTTCTCTAAGAGGAAATGTAACCAGTTGTTCCTTCTAGGACTGCCCAAGGTGGGCTAATGCGCCCAGGAGCCCGCCAATTGCAACCCCACTGCTTCTGGTGGTGCTTTCTATTTGGCCGGAAGGAGCACAACTTGCCAACAAAGGCAGCTGGCAGACCCACGCTTCACAAAGCAAACCACGGGCATCCCATTGCGAGGGAATTATGACACCAAGATTGCGCGAATATGGTGACAACTCAACACCACCGCGCGGTTTTCCTAAAGTGGCTGGAGCTCGGTGTGATTTTACAGCCCTTTGCATGCATCTCCGCCTGCTCTAACCTGCTAGGATTTCCGGAATAGGAACACCATGGGACCTTGGAGGCCAACTAAACGTCGGTCCTTCTGGCCTCCGACCGAGTTTGGTGCAATGGAGGATCCCTCTTCCTGAATGGCTGAACTGGCCAGAATCCTAGTGAAGGTACAATTTTCACTACAGACAAGCTGTGAATACCGCGTACCATACACTAGTCCGCCGAATCCGTGCATCGTTCCCCTCTATCTGCCCCTGAAGGGAGAACCTGATGGAGTGAATTCTTTATGAGTTGAAGGCTGACGATGAACCGCCAAGCCAGTCGGCCATCGTACCTGCATATCTGGGTTACATTTACCATCCAGCCCAACTCTTCGGCCGCCCCGAGGACCAACAATAAACGATACCGATAGTGCAGACTGGGTGTACGGCTCCGATGTCTTCGATCTTCGGCGGGCACGGGATCTCCCACCGCTGATCCTTATGGAGTGTCAGGGAGACAGGGACCTAGCGTCCTAGCCTACCAACTGCATTGACCGTCCGCTTGCACATAGGGGTCCGGATTCGGAGGTCATATGAGAATAATAAGATTGAACCGTTCACGAATTTTGAACTGCAAGTTGAAAGCGCATGGCGGCTAGTAATGCATCGTCACTCTGATGGAACAGGGTTTCGGATTCACCTCTTGCCACGTTATGACCATCGAACCTAGACAGAGGTTAGGGCGCATAAGGTATATATGATACTCTCACCTCATTCCCATCCCCCTATTTCTCCGCCAAAACGGTTTGCTTGATCTTCCACAGACTGAGGCTCTTAGCTAAAGTACCTGTATCAACCGCCAGACTGGGTATCTACAGTACCTTGATAAATATTGCCTCATATAATATCAGTGTCAGAGAGGAATGATGGGGCTAAATTTGAGTGGTCTTGTTCTATTAGACAGTTGCTGAGGTTCCTTGATTCGAAATCTATGTTGTGTCTCTAAGAGGTCTGGCTTCGGAGCACATAGTAGTGGTGGAGAGCTAGCCTGAGAAGCTTTAGAACTTAGTCCCAAGTCTCGACAGCTAGAGCTTTCAGGCCTGGTTGTTGATTCGCTTAGTTTCTGTCCCTTGTAAAGTTTGAAAGAAAGTAAGCAAAGTGCTGTGATAATGCTCTTCTCATATTATGCAACTTCCTCAGAGATAAGGCGATAGGGGGGAGACCGAGGGGATCCAACACATCGGGGTCTGTCAAATAAGCCTTTGGTAACTTGGAGACAATCACCAATGCAGCCAGCCGCAAGAGAGGCAATGAAATTACCATTGTGGGATATTTACTGCTCAAGCTGTCTCCCGTTGTTGGTATTGGCTAGAGAAAAGTTGACACAAGGATGTGGTGTCCAGGCCTATGGGTTTGACGGGATGCCTACTGAGTACGGTAAACCCGTTTCTATGGTGGTGCGGACCATATCAAGTTCTTTCAGCTGCGGTACGAGAAGGAGAAGAGGGTTGCACTGTTGCACACAGATCTTCATGGAAACAAGGGCCACCCACCGGTGCGGTATTGGCCAGGTAGGTTTCTGGGCTCTCATTGTGGGTTACCATTGGAGTTCATGGGAGATGGAACCGGATGCAAATACACTACGTAGAGGGATACCACGGAGTGATTGTCATGGGGGCAGAATGGAAAACATTCCTGGCCCTTTGCACAATCCGCCAGAGTAGTGAAAGAGGAAGAGCATGACCTAGTGGGATGCTTCCGAGCATCCCGCCGGCAAGAGGGGCAGTAGGTAACCCGGGGTTTGGAGGTTGTCCGATCTCCGATTCTGTGTCTGGGGTTGGCACCAATCATACAGGTAACTTCATCCCGCCGGGTGTTCTGCAGTGGGAAAGCCATTCGCAAGATGCGTTTTGATAGATCGATATGCGAGAGAGAATGAAGACCTGATACGCCCAACTGTCTTCCTGTTTTATCTGCTATCAGGAGACTCTGAACAGTCGCCTGAAGGCCTACGGATAAGATTGAAAAAGATGTCAAATGTCTCCAAAACAATCGACGCTTGCGGGCCCTTCGGGATTAGTGTATGGCCGAAATTTCTGGTCAAGCTGTGATGCATCCGTGGTTTTAACTTTTTCAAAAAGGGCACTTGAAAGCACGCGCCCAACGACCGCCAAGAACCTCGTGTGAGGCGGGTTAGGGGGTGACTTTGAGGCTGTGCAGCCTGCAGTGCAGCAACGAAAAATGGCGAACAGGGGCGATCAGCGGCTCACAACGCATGATTGCTGGCATGCACCCCTTGTTGGGCCTGCAAGCCTACGTAAGTTGAGAAGCCTAAGCCTCCCAGGCAAAGGCCTGCCAAGGTCTGACAACGGCTGCCTCTTCAACGTGCCCAACAACTGTGCCTCTTGTGCAACGGCTTGTTTTTTAACCTTTCGGTTTCGGGAGGCGCGTGCTGCAACCGTAATGAGATCGGGGTTTTGGCGGCCGCCAAGGGATTATTACGAAGGAAAGAAAAACAAAGGGGGGGAAGGATTGAAAGGTCACGACTTGACCAAACTCTTGATTGCCTGTCAGATTTTACTGCCGTGTCCATCCATACCTGGCCAATATTTGTACGTACGTTCACGAAGAACCCGCAGGACAAAAAAATAAAGAGAAGAAGAAACACAAGGGAACGAAAAAGACAGAGAATAAAGCACAAGTTTTAGAAGTTGCTTGAGTTTCTTGCGCGACCACAACAGGAAGGGAGCTTGTCGTACCGCCTTCATCTTATCTCATC
The DNA here is from genome assembly GCA_003049395.1 of Pseudohalonectria lignicola. Taxonomy (NCBI): domain Eukaryota; kingdom Fungi; phylum Ascomycota; class Sordariomycetes; order Magnaporthales; family Ophioceraceae; genus Pseudohalonectria; species Pseudohalonectria lignicola. Next base: position 26,274 of record PYSP01000296.1, read on the forward strand.
GCAGGCCGTTACAGAGCCTGTCCCCCGCCTGCTTGAGCGCCGGAGGGCAAAGGACCAAGAAAATCACGATGGCAACCACCACCACCACTGCCTTTCGACCAAGCAGGACCAAATCACCGGCTCCGGACTTTACGCTGGCTGGCAATGCTGAATCCCACTTTGATGCCCCGCCGACGTACGAAGAGGCGAGTTCATCAAGGATGTTGTCATCACCGCCGGCGAGTGCCCGGTCGGGGGCGCCTGGTCCTCTCACAGTGCCGGTGATGGTGGAGGACGACGGTGCGCCCATTGAAAGGAGTGGCGGTGCGATAGAGCTGAGGGAGTAAGATGTTCTCCCTTTCCCATCTGCTGGCGCGGGATCGGCCCTCGGTTTGGAGTACATCGTTGCCGCTCCCGATGAGAGACTTCTTTACTAACCTTGAGCTGGAAACAACAGCTTTAATGGCACTTCGCAGACCGCCCTTGCTCCCCGTATTCCGTCACAACCAAGCCCGCCGCCGCCCGTGTTCCGTACCGAGTCGGCGGAAGGGCGGACTGGGCAGTCCTTGGAAACCCAAAAGCCGACACCTCGGCTTATGCCGGTCGAGCGAATCGAAGACCTAACGGGGTCGCAGCCGGTGTATATCTACTGTCCTTGGTGCAAGACGCGGGCGTTGACAAAGGTGGCCACAGAAGGCAGCGGGATGCAATTGTGAGTCTGAGGTGCCTGGGAGTGGCGGGGAGCTTCGAACAATGAGAGATCTGCGCCAGGTGGTGATGAAGATTTGACGGCTAACGTGTTCCCGGGTTTCTTGAACGACACAGAGTCGCTGGCGCCGCCTGCTTCGTACTGTGTGTGTTCCTGACATGCGTGCCGTGCATTGCGGGCTGGTTTGAGAACACTACATACTACTGCTCGAGCTGCAGGGCCAAGGTCGCGACGAGGCATCACGGAGGGGGCATACAGACGTTCCTGCCCAAGCAACAGGCGTATGCGCCAGTGGAGCCGATGCAAGTACCACTGCCGAAGGCGCATGTTTCGCCTCCTCAGAGACATGGAACGGTTCCTCAGCTTGCGTGAACTCCGTCGGTGTTGGGGGGTCGAGGCTAAGGACCAGAATGTGAGAGGAACTGAGCAGGGTGATATTGTCTGGAGACGAGCACACCGCATACCCAATCCAAAGGTATCTGCTTCGAAGTCTTCGGGATTTGGCAGGGTGGCCGTTTTCTTTTGTTTGTTTCTTGTATCCTTGCTCTTGCGGCGGGAGGGGGAAGGTCAGTTTGCCAATACTTATACTAATACCTACACGCTTTTGATGATCGGCGTTAGGTTGGATCATTCGGGGCCTTGCACCTTCCTTTTCTTCTTTTCTGTTTAGTACCCTCATGATATCAGTTTCTGGTATTGCGATAATTGCAAGGCTCGACATCTATGTATCGTGGTGATAACCGCTACGTCTTGGGAGGAATTGGCGGACGCTGTGGCGTTTTGTGGCGGATGACCCAAAAGACGCTTGGTTGACCCCACTGTGGTGACGGTTTGAGATTTCGAACTTGCCATTCTGTCTGTACGGATTACCATCCTATGAACCGAATCGGATAAACAGGAACTTCTGCAGGCAGCACCCGCTGTTGCTGGAATTGTCCAGCTATTGATAATAGTTAGAAGAACGCGATTTGATGACGTGAAACTCTGTCATCAGTCCAGACCACACCGTACCTTGCGCATTCTCTAGCGCTGAACCGGGCAAAAGCCCCAAGCTACGGAAATTTCAAGTGAGCTCGAAGCTGCAATGCCCGCAACATAGATGCCGACCGAGTGGTGTCTTGCCTCTTCTTCACTGCACCACGAGCCTGGCACTAAGCTAAACTGATCAATTAACTCCGGTAAGCCTTGCCGATCCAAGTTAGATTCCTCGATAGCCGCTGTGTTCCCTCGCTGGCCCGGCTTGCAACCGAACTATTCCAACAAGATGGCCCCCAGAAAACAGCCCGAAGGGTCATTGCAACTCCCGCTCCTCTACCGCCTCTTCTTCCTCTTCATAGAGCCGATCTCGGCCCTCGCCGGCGCGTATTACTCATATTTCGACCAGCGGACATACCTTCACTTGACGGACGCGTCTTCCGCCCCGGCCGAGGGCGCCATACCGCGTGGCACCGTCATCGTGCTCTCCCAGCTGTCGAACCTATATCTGCTCTTCACCCTCAACGAGGCGTTGGTGCTCCGATCCACCGGGGACCTGCGCGTCTGGCGTACGGTTCTTTTCGTCCTGCTCGTCGCTGACCTAGGCCACCTCTGCACTGTTGCGCCGCTCGGCTGGGATATCTACTGGAGCTTCTGGAGGTGGAACGCAATCGACTGGGGTAACATTCCGTTCGTGTATGTGGGTGCGGCCATGAGGACTGCGTTCTTGATGGGTATTGGGCTGAGTGGCCGCGGTTCGGGACAGGCGACTGGCGCGAAAGCGAGGTCGGCGTGAGACATGAATCAACAGCTGTGTAACACCACCAAGAGGCACATTCTCGGATGGCACTAGTGCTTAAGCAGATCGACCGGAGGATCAGCGATGGAGAATCATTCCGGCCTCTCTTGAGGTGCCAGGGGATCGTGGAGCGCTTCACAGCTTGTTCTCAACCCGGCCATCAGGGGCATTATGGCGGGCCATCAAGGTACCCGACAACTTGCCTACAAATAGCAGCGACCATCTCTTTGATTTCCTCTTAACCCCTCGTGGTTTTCAACCTTCTGTCCAGCGACCCGACGGATCTCCATTATGCAAGGGACCAGAAACGATCTCTCCCCATAGACCAATCGATCATTGGTGCTCCTCGCATACATACCTTAGCCTCACTCTTGACTCTTGTACTCTTGTTCTCCCGATCACCGCTGCCGAGCCGGAGCACCACCAAATGGCCGCTGAAGCTTCATCAGTCTGCGTGTCACCCATGCAGGCTGCTTGACTTTACCCGATGAGCATGCCAAGAGGCCTGGTGGCTGAGGATATTGCTTCGCAAGTCCTGGAATGGACAGGGTTTGCTTACACAACACAAGCCCTACCAAGGGGAGACTCGATTACAAAAAAGGGCATACATTTCCTCCAAAAATGACGCCGGGTACACGAGGACGAATGGAACAATGAGCGAGACCCCCGATCGCCATCGGTACTCGTTAACCCAGTCTAGGAACATGTGGTTTGAAGGTCAGTTGGATGGGAGAGAATGCGTTCCGTTTGGTGGGAAAATCGGCATGCGAGGCGCGGCAAGTTCACGAAACGGCTACAACGTTTGCCCCTCTCTCGTCGGCTGGTCCTGCTGCCCCTCACGAAAGGCACGAGTGGGGACATTTGCGCGTTGGTGGGGGGTTAGCGTAGCCGACGGAGGCGGGGTTGCCAAATTCGACGCAACAGCTCGTCCTCACAGCGATGGCTCCTCACAGTTATGGAAGGGACTAAAAGCTGCGAATGAGAAGAATCGGGCGATGCTCAGTACATTGGATGGGGGGTAAGGCCAGACCAGCAAGGAAACAATTGGGAATTTTATCACTGCCATGTGGGCATGTCAGGGTTGCAGCTCGCGAAACCGACGGATAAAATCGACTGGATACGATGGCTTACGCCGTCCGGAAGGACCAAGTTCGGGGGCGTCCCACGTCGTTTGTCTCGGAGCCTGGTTAGGGGCGAACAAGCTTGGTGCCGTTCTCGGGACACAATGTAAATGCTGGCTAAAATGTGGGGGTGTGCCGGGGCTTCATATTGTGTCCCCCTCGCACTTCGAAGCTCTTTTTGAAGACTAAGGCCCCGAAAGTACCTCTCGTTCCTCGGACACCTCTCCCGTTGCCCGCGACGCCCCAAGCTTCCTCTTGCCTCGTTTTCGACTCTTCTTAACCCCTCATTTTACAATGCCTTACCCGGAGAAGTTCACTGGCTTCCAGGTCAACGGGCCTGAGACCTGGACCGAGTTCCACAAGAACGAGTTCCAGCCCAAGCCATTTGGCGATTACGATGTTGACGTCAAGATCGAGTGCTGTGGTGTGTGCGGCAGCGATGTTCACACAGTCACGGGAGGATGGGGGGAGCAGAAGTTCCCTCTTGTTGTTGGTCATGGTAAGCTAGCCTTTTGTCGAGAGGAGGGGGAGGATAAAAATTGAGGAGCGGAATTTGAGGTTGAGTCAGAGCCGGAACTAAAACAGGCTATGGGTGCAAACAGAAATTGTCGGCAGGGCCATCCGTGTTGGCCCTAAGGTCACCCTGATCAAGGAAGGTGAGCGTGTTGGTGTCGGCGCCCAGGCCTATGCCTGCCTCAACTGCAAGCAGTGCAAGAACGACAACGAGACCTACTGCACCCAACAGCTGGACACATACGGCTCCACGTGGCCCGATTCAGGCGTCGTTTCCCAAGGTGGTTACTCGTCGCACGTGCGCACACATGAGCACTGGTGAGATCCCATCCAGCCCGTTGCTTTCTTCTTCTTACTGAGCACCATGATGCCGTGCCGTTGGCCAGTTCTCTGACACAACATGGCAATTGCCTACGCACATACATCAGGGTCTTCCCCATCCCCGGCGGCCTGGAAAGCACAATCGCTGCGCCCATGCTGTGTGCAGGCCTGACGGCGTATAGCCCGCTTGTGCGCAACGGCGCTGGCCCTGGCAAGAAAGTTGGCATCCTCGGCATGGGTGGCATCGGGCACTTCGGCCTGCTGTTCGCCAAGGCGCTGGGCGCCGAAGTCTGGGCCATCTCGCGGAGTCGGGCGAAGGAGGCGGACTGCATCAAGATGGGCGCCGACGGCTTCCTGGCCACGTCGGAGAAGGGCTGGAACGAGCCACACCGCATGACCTTCGACATCATCCTCAACACAGCCAGCAGCTTCGAGGGCTGGGACGTCAATGCCTACTTCGGCCTGATGGACGTGCACGGCAAGTTCGTCAGCGTCGGCCTGCCTGAGGGCGAAGGCATCACCATCCGCAACCAGTCGCTGCTGTCCAACGGCGTCTTCATCGGCGCGTCCCACCTGGGCTCCCGCCGCGAGACCCTTGAGATGCTGCAGCTCGCCGCCGATAAGGGCATCAAGTCTTGGGTGGAGGAGGTCCCCATCAGCGCCGACGGCCTGAAGGAGGCCCTGACGAGGGTGCACAGCACCGACGTTCGCTACCGCTTCTGCATGACTGGTTATGACAAAGTCTTCGGCGCTTGAATATGGTTGATATACTGGATCGCGTTTCCATGGGGATACTCCTACAGAAGATCATTCCAGCTATGTAAGTAGGGAGGTGGTTGATAAGGGGAATGGGAGCATAGAGAGGAAAAAGTGAAAATAAAAGGAGATCCATCATCATCTTGAAGGGCAGTCCCCCCTTAAAAATTAAATACGAAAAAAGGGTGCAGCAGCGGGGAACCCCTCAAATCGTTTCGCTAATGGGCGGTGAGGCTGCCGGCTAGGGACGTTGGCGGCGCGGTCGTGCAAACAGCAAAGCGGCATTGCAGGCGTTGCTGCTAAGAAGGGGACCATGCTGCCTTTAGGGGGGCGGGGGCGGGGGCCTGGCGACTCTGGGGAGATTGGTAAGTCAAATCGCTAACGGACCCATGTTTCGATACGTCCGTAACTATACCCCTTAGTCTGGTACTCAAGTTACCATCACTGGCGTTATTCTAGGAATTGAGTGTTTGCAAACGAAGGGTTGGTAGAGAAAGGTGGACCACACGCTCCTTGCCGGGAGAGCCGGTTACAAAGCCATAATATCAAGCCAAGTCTCCAAACCAGCCGCCACTGACAGCACGATGGAAACACCCACACCTCGCTTTAACGACGTCAATCGGCTTTCCGAACCAGCAGCACTCTTCTGCCCGGCAGTCCCGACAGCCCCGGCAGGAGTGGCTGTCATCGTCGCGCCGGCCTGCCCATTCCCGGCGTCCGTAGTAGCGAAAGGCGTCCCGGCGGGTGCGGGTCCGGTGCTGCTCCCGGAGCAAGGCCAGTAATAGTTGTCGCACGGCACGCCTGGTGGGGGGTGGTAAGGGTCGTAGTACGGTGATACTGCAGCGAGTAAGCAGTCGACTTGACACATGCCCCAAGTCGTGGGTCTCGGGGCTCTTGTTATAGACTTTAAAGTGTGAATCCAAACTAGGCTGCGAGGAACTCCATAACTTACTATAGCAGGGTATGGCAAACTTGCTCGAGTAGCAAGTGCTATCCTTCCGTCGACACTCCTCTTGGCCTGTATTGCACACACCGACAGCGCTTCCTGGAGGGTTGCAGTAGCATTTCGGCGTATCGGACGGCCCGTTCGTTGTGATTGTGCAGTTGGTTTTCCCGCAAGCCCCTGAAGGCTCGAAGAGCGCTATGAGACACTGCAAATGCTGTTCAGAAACAATCCCTTCAAGAGGGGGCCGACGTGGACCAATGTAAGAGAAGGACTTACTGGACAGTCGGAGGTGGCAGCGGCTCTCAGCCAGTGTTCGGTAGGTGTGGTGTCGATTCCCGTTGCGGCGACCACCGTGCCGAGCAGAACTGCCGCTGAGGAGAGGAATTCGGAGATCTTCATGTCGAACCAAGCCACCTACCTGCCTACAGCCGGGGCATGCTGGGTGCCACTCAGGTAGCTGGGAGGGGGGGGAGGGGGGGATGGATTCACGAACTAGGCAGACATGGACACTTTGATACTTGACCCGACAGCGAGTGGACGATTTAATACCCATTTTGGACCCTTCAGAGTTCTCATCAGACCTGGTTATGAATATTGGTTTCGTCAATCCTTGACGCCTTTTCTGCGCCGACAATTTCAATGTCCTTCAAGTATCGACGCTACTGGGGTTCAGTGCTGGCATGTGGAAGGGTCCGGAGTCGAAGATACTGATTGATTGGCGCTTGCAGCTGAACGTCTGACTACTTCTGTGTAGAGGGCTAGAGACCCCTGCTGTTGGCTCAGCCGCGCCGGCTAGAGAAGCTATCGAATCCGCAATCACCAACATCGAGCACTGGACACGAGACCCGGTCCATTGCTCTTGGTCATAGGAAAGAATGGGCCACTATGCTGTGGGAGACCCCTATTCTTCAACACACCACATCGAGACGACGAGGCGATCGTTTCGACTCCCCAAGCTCCCTTCCACGCTGTTGGCAACGTGCGGATTAAACTACGTTCAAGCATTCCGCCTTATAAGTTGAAGTTAACTATCAGTGACACTGTGTTCTGGACCTGATCACACTGTTGTCAGGTCTTCACGAGTGGGAAGACAGCTGCCCGTAGGTCTGCAAGTTCCAGGCATAACCGTCCGAGCCGACCATCCTCCAGCGGCGGCTGTGAGAAGGTCGGCGAGACACAGGACGGAGGCTCGCGGCTGCGGCTAGAAATGCGTGGTAAGAGGCCAGCCCTGTCGATCGCCTACCAACTCCCATCTGGACCCGGATCCACCGAGACGAGCCATTGGCTAGGTGCCGGGTCCCTTAGATCCTGTGCAAGCTCACCGACGGCCGCCGCCGTAGACTTAGGTAAGACGCACTGTCTGCTTCTGTTGGTGAACCTGTCGCAGGTGGCCACGACAGCCACGACCATATCAAGGGGGATCCCGAGCTGGCGCTCATGGCGAACAAAGGTCGTCAGAGCGGAATGATGTATTATTACTAGGTAACTTGTCGCTGTCGAAGACGAGATTGAAGTCTGCGTTGGGGGTAAGGGGAGGAATGTCTGCTAGCGGCCGCCCTGGAACCGAAAGTTGCTCCAAACATGGCTGGCTGGCAGCTGGCAGACAAGGAGAGCAAAAAGGTGGGGCACCGGAAAATAGTCTGTGCGCGTTGAGGGCTCACAAACCCTCAATTTTAGCGAGCCAGCCCATTTTGCATACCAAATCAGACCGCTCTCTGCCAACTCCGAATTAGAACTTTTTGTTGTCGCATTTTCTGAGCCCGACTCGACCTTCGCCAACTGCGTTTCCATTCTTTCGCAGCCGAGCCCGTCGTCGACCGCCGGAACATCAGTAAAGATGAGCACCCCTTCACTCAACAAGATCGCGGCGAACAGCCCGTCTCGCCAAAACCCTTCTGAGCTAGAGGCCAGCATCGCCAGTGCCCTCTACGATCTCGAGACCAACACTGCCGACCTCAAGGTTGCCCTGAGGCCGCTGCAGTTCGTCAATGCCCGCGAGGTGAGAATGCGCTGATTTGTTAACTATTCCAAGCTGTCAGAAGAAATAGAGAAGGGGAAAAGCAAGAGGGGGAGAAAGAAGACCTCGACCTCCGGGTGGGGATACTGCATCTCTGCCGAACGCCCGACGACCTGAACGGCCTAGCATTTGATTCTCGTACGAAAAGCCATGATTACGACGATCCTGAAAACCGGAAATTGCGATTCATGAGGTGGCTGGCTTCTGGGGATGGTCAATACTGACCTCAGCAGCTTGCCAACACATCCTCCGCTGTTTTCTGAATCGAATGGGCCGGAGAATCTTAGCGAAATTGTCGAAAGTCGATATACAACAAGGCGTCGTGGAACAGGACGGGAAGCGGTCCATGGATTGGCGTTTTTCTCATCGCAGAAAACCATCCAGGAGCTCGCATGCTGACTGTCTGATCATGATAGATCGAGGTTGGCCACGGCAAGAAGGCAATTGTCATCTTTGTCCCCGTCCCTTCCCTGCAGGGCTTCCACCGTGTCCAGCAGCGGTAAGTCTTCAACAGCACACTCCCTCATGCTCCCATTCCTACCGTACTCTGGATCTCATGCTGACTTTGTCGTCCGTTCCCCAAACACCAGCCTCACCCGTGAGCTGGAGAAGAAGTTCTCGGACCGCCACGTCCTGATCCTGGCCTCCCGCCGCATCCTACCCCGCCCCAAGCGGTCCAACCGCTCGCGCAACACGCAGAAGCAGAAGCGCCCTCGCTCGCGCACCCTGACGGCCGTCCACGACGCCATCTTGACGGACCTCGTCTACCCCGTCGAGATCGTCGGGAAGCGCCTCCGCACCAAGGAGGACAACTCCAAGGTCCTCAAGGTCATCCTGGACGAGAAGGAGCGCGGCGGCGTCGACTACCGCCTCGACACTTACTCCGAGGTCTACCGCAAGCTTACTGGGCGGGGCGTCGTCTTTGAGTTCCCGCAGACTGGGGCTACGGACTACTAGGGGTTAAGAGCTTATTTCTTCCATCGACTTGGTTCGGGCTGGGGCTGGAGATAAACGATGCTGCTATTCTATTTTCATGAAAGCATTGGTTCTGGGTTGCCTCAAAATGGGAATCGGCGTCTAGTTAGCTTGTGATACAAATCCAGGCCCGGTCTTTTCATGATACCTGTAAACTCTCATGGGACTTTCTGTGAATATTTTTGGGTAACGGGCAAAATGACTTGTGCCTTCATGGACGCTCCGTTGATACTCTTTAAGCAATATTGTGAACTTCGGTCCAGCACTGGGTATCTACGAATAAGCCCTAGCTCTACCTGCTGTCTCTTGTTGTTCTACCGACAATCCTCTCGCCCAAAGCTGTCTACAGCAAGTAGTGTTGCAATGGTTCTAGTTCTGCCTGATCCGCCCCAGCCCAATCACACACCAGTATGCCAGCTCCCGCCTCTCCTTGGCGTCCCTATCCCTCCCCGGAGCGTGTCCGACCTCGTCCCCTGCAGCGTCGGCCTCCCACTCGACGCGAACAAACACGGGGATCTCAAGGAGGTCCTCGTCCTCCTTCAAGGGGCTCCTGTCCACCAAGTGCTGCTCCCCGGACGGCAGGCCCAGGCCCAGGCCCAGCAGGTCCAGGCGCAGCGACGCCGGGACGACCTCGACCACTATGCTCACCCAGTTCCGGCCGCGCTCCCAGATCTTACCGAGCTCGGCCTGGTGGGATGAGGACGCGGCACTGCCGCTGCCGCCGCCGCCTCCGGCCGTGGAGGAGGGGCCGCCCTGCGCCCCGGCGGCGGCGGAGGAGGACGATGTCCTGTCCCCGCCCCCTGCGGCGGCCGCACCCCCGCCGTTCTCCTTGAGCGCCTCGTCCCAGACGTCGGTGTTGGCGCCGATCTCGAACTGCGGGCACAGCAGCGTGACCGTGCTGGCGAACCGGCCGGGCGTCGAGGACGGTGTGGCGAGGCTGACCCGGACGCGCTCGAAGATGGGGTTCCTGAAGGTGAGGAGGTACTGCGCCGGCGTCAGGGGCGTCAGCAGGCCGTCGTCGCCACCCACGTCGCCGGGGCCGCCGCCGCCCTTGACGACGTGCCGCCTGACCGAGATGGAGGGGATGTAGGAGCCCGCGACGAGGCGGATGCGGAATCTAGTCGAGGCCACCTTGGACTCGGGCTTCGTCATGATGTGTCGGCACATGGGGCAGCGCTTGGACCGCTTCGTGCGCAGGAGCACGGGGATGGGCCGGAGCTCGTCCGCGAGGCGCGAGGCGCCGTGCTGCGGGGCGACGCCCAGGTTCGGCGGTTGGTTGGCCCGCTGCTCGGCCGTCGTGGTGCCCTGCCAGCCGGCCTGTTGGAGGTGGGCGATGGCGGCGGACTCGTCGAGGAAGTTTGGTGCCGGGTTGGTATCGTGGCTGGCGCTGTTGTCGCTACTGGTGCTGCTGCTGCTGCTGCTACTGCCGTTGCCGTTGCCGTTGTAGTTGCTACCGCTGGCATTATGGCCGTTGCTGCTGCTGTGGCTGCCGTTCGATGTCGATGGCATCGACGGGACCGGGCCAGCCAGCACCCCGAGCCCCTCGTCCGCATTCAGGGCCTCTCGCATCACCCCCGCCCGTTTGTGACGCTTCTCGACCAGACTACCCCCGCCTGTGTATAGAGACATGATCCGCGAGAGAGAGCCCGGAGAGGAGAAGCCGAGGTCACCGAGCGAGGAGAGCGTCGCTACTCCGCCGGAGGCAGTGTTGGCCAGCTGAGTCTGGTAGAAGGACTTGAGGTTCGCGAATTGGGTCTCAATGTCCAGCTCGTCGTCTATAGCACCGCTCTTTTCATCGCTCCCGCCGTTGCTACCGTCTTCTGTCTCCCTGTCCCTGCCGCCGCTACCGGAACTTGACGCGGCGGCGGTGAGAGAGTCCTTACGCCGCTCCTTACGCTCCTTAGGCGTCAGGCGTGGGTAGCCCCCGTTCCGCAGCTTCTGCAGCTGGGCGTACAAGCCGTTTGGCTTGTCGAAGTGGAGTCCGATCTCGGTCGACGCCCAGTAGCAGTATGTGCAGACCAGGATGTAGGGGCCGGCGAGGGGACGCTGGGTCTCGCTGTTGTCGACGGTGAGGTGGCTGGAGCTCGACACCGCCTCGAGACTTGTCACAGCGAGGGTGCCGATGCAGATCGGGCACTGAAAGCAGCTGCGTGTACACCTGTTTTGTAGAGAGGAAGAGAAAAGCGGAAAATAGCCGGTCAGCTGGTAGTGTTCAGATTGTGCAGTTGCTCTTCGAGACGGACAGACCCTGCTCGACTTACCTGTTGCCCTCACTCTTAATGTTACTGCTGGGCACTTCGAACAGGCAGCTGGGACAGTAGTAGGTCACGATCTCCTCGGCAACGCAGCGCGGGCAGCGGATCTGGTGACAGTCCTCGCAGTAGAGCAGATGCTCGATCGGATAGAGACCGTAGTTGGCCCGGGGCGCCCGGGGGTCGAAGGTGCTCTTATCGTCTTCATCCAGCTCGGCGGCAGCGGCAACGCGCGTTGGGGACACCCCGGTATCCGGCACCCCGGCTGCGGCCGTAGTGGCTGGATCGGAGCATGGACATTGGATATATGTGTAGGGGGACATCGGCGGCATGGTTGTCGAGGCCGTTAGGTTTGGGACTACATCCCTACGCGACTAGCTCGCGTCTCGCAGACTCCAAAGTACGCCCCTACTAAGTCTAGTGGGAGCTGGAAATAGTTATTGATATTGGCAACGGGAGCTTGGTGTGAGCAATAAGTAAGGCGGCACTGCCCATCGTTCGCATGAGTATGAAATTCGCAGAATACGGATCTGTATCCATTCTGTGTCCAACACATTGTATGCTTGTAAACATTAATGCAGGGGATAGGCATGTGATCCAGCGGGGTCTCCCGAAGACACTTATGCACGGACCCTGGCTCGCCCTGGCACTCCCTTTCCATTATAACATCACCCCACTGGTTTTTCCAACTCTTCCTCATGGCAGCTTCGCTTTCTTCTAATAATTCAATTGTCACAATCTGCTTGCAAGTATCCTTGGCTATCGTAGTCTAAACGCAGGCATTCTCGCATGCCACCATAGCCAGCCTCCCGAAAGCTCTGACGGACACCAATCATTGACTAAATCGGATGCCATGAAGCCCCCATATCACTAAGCAACGCCTGCACATACTAGTAGTTGCGGCGGCTTCACAGCTCGTAGAGTCCACAAGTCGATCCCGATTACGTCAAGAATATGTCAGGCTTCATCGCCGCCATGAAGGAAACGTCGAGCAAAAGCAATTTGTACCCAAAGTCGAGATGACCCTCGAGCCCGATCAATAAGAATCTACGGATTATGTGGTATCTTTAGTCCAAGGCCCAAGGCCATATCCCCTGTTGCCGCATGGATCCCAACCCTCGTTGGCTTCCCTAGTGACCCTAGGCCCCTCCTCCAGCTTCCCTTTGTAGTGATTCGTGATAGATGCAGCAGCGCTGGACGGCTCTACCAGGGGGTGCCTCAAGGACTCCCCCTACCGTGGCCAACCCGCATTGCGGAAGCCCACCTTGATGTGATCGGTCATCCACCGACACTTGCGTCCGGTGGTTGAGGGGGTCCTCGCCATGCCTGGAGCACTTGGATCCTCAGTAAATCATTTGATATTGGCGGGCATTGTGACTCCATGCCGTGCGGCTGCGACGCGGCTTGTAATTGCAATGCCGTTCTCTGCAGTCTCTCCGCATGGCCACTAGCCTCAGTGACTTGTCCGATGGTTGCCTGGACTTGTTTGGCTTCCGGGCCTTGGGGACTGTACTTGGCGGAATGCCGTCTACAACGCCCATGCCCAAGGGTGAATCCCACTATCAAACTCGCACTCTGATAAGACTGATTAGCAAGGTCGGACCCCAGGGCATCCCGTCCGACGGCATCGCTTTTACAACACTTCGACCAAGATCAAGAAACGACAAAGGGAGATGAGCCAACGGCAGTGTTATATTGGTTTTCTTCTTCGTTTGTTGTCCTCTTTGTCAATTTAGCAATAGTGCGGATAGTATACACAATACTTCGTCTCGGTGTGAAGTGCGTGGTGACAAGCTCCGAGAAAATCCGAGACTTTGGGGGCTTGTATGTCGATGCTCGGAAAACAGGGGCACTCCGTTCTACAAGAGTGATCCAGGCCCTTTCAGATGCTGATTTCCATCCTGGGCCAATGGGGCACAATTTACAGAGGGCACTCCTCCCGTCAGCATCAGCGGCTGAGCGATTCCCGAACCCCGGTTTACCCGGCACGACGTTTTCAGCCCGCGGACGCGATAGTGGGCAGCTGTGGGCTCGCTCTCGGCATCGGGCGCGCGGGCGGGGCTGTAGCCACTCTTCTGCTGTTCTTGTATCATTAGGTGTGCTGTTAATCTGGACCTGGGAGCTAAGACAGCTGGGGGGAAGGGGAAGCTTCTAATAACCGAGGATGGATGAGTAAAGAAGGCATCTCGATGATATCACTCGGCTTAGACATAGGAAAGATGCATAGTTATACCCCGCGAATTTCCGAGAGCGATTTCAGTTGCTAACAAGAGGGGACCGGGGGCAGCATTAGTCGATAAGAAAGTGAAGATTTGAAGATAGCATCTCAGCGTGGGGGAATTGGGGGTCTGTATTGGGTTCATCTCACCTCAGGCCAGCTTCACCTGTATTGACGGTCCCGGGAAGATGGCATGCAGCCGAAAGGAATAGGCGGGAAGGGCTGATAGGTTAGAGAAGGATTTGTTCGCAGTCCGCAGCTACGGTAATTGGCGCATGACAAGCGGTGAACGAGCGGCATCGCACTTGCTTGGTTCGGTCGAACCATACGCCATCGAAATTGATATCTGCTGTAGGCGTTACAGTAGCTGGCCGGCCTCCGGTTGGTTAACACAAGCTAAACGGGACCTGCTATGCGTGAGGAAAAACTGAAAAGCTGGACCAAACAGACCCAGAACCAAGCACTGAGGCAAGACCAGAAAACCCCGCAGCCCGGAGCACAACTCGCAGACGGTCTCAAAAGCAAAAAGAAAAAACCCCGCACATCGTCCGTCTTCCGGTCCTGCGGTCAAACACATTATCTCTCATCATCCATTCTACATCGTCCCGGCTTCTGCCCTCGCATTCGAGCAACAACTGACAAGTTGTCAGTCACTCACATTGGGACCTAACTCTCCTAGGATTGATATCAATCCTTCTTTTTCTTCCCTCTACAAATCGCCCGGCCTATCTAAGCTCTCCCCACTCCCTTCTTCGCCCCAATTCTGAACCGCCTTACGGGCTACCACAATATCGAAAATGGGTGTCATCGACGAGCTCGGCCTGAAGCCCGGCGTCCTCTATGGGGATGAGGTCTACAAGGTTCGCCAACACAACCAATTGCATCGTTGGTGCTCTCACAACTATACTAACAGAAGCATTCACCTACCCTACAGCTGTTCGAGTATGCGAAGAAGAAGGCCTTCGCGCTTCCCGCCATCAATGTGACCTCGTCATCCACCGCGTGAGTCCCGAGTCCCGAGTCTTCCAACCCACCCCCCACCACTACTAGCCCGCCAAAATGTTCAAGCAACGATGACGAAACCACGCTCCTCCATCCTCCCCGTCCAGCTCCTCAGTGTCGACTAACAAACAGCAATATCTCCCTACCTCTTCAGTGTTGCCGCCCTTGAGGCAGCCCGCGACTCCAAGGCGCCCATCGTCCTGCAGATGTCGCAAGGCGGCGCCGCCTACTTCGCCGGCAAAGGCGTCTCGAACACAAATCAGGAGGCGTCGGTCGCCGGCGCCGTGGCGGGCGCGCACTACATCCGCTCCATCGCGCCTGTCTACGGAGTGCCCGTGGTTCTGCACACGGACCACTGCGCAAAGAAGCTGCTCCCCTGGCTGGACGGCATGCTGGATGCAGACGAGGCCTTCTTCAAGGCCAACGGCACCCCCCTCTTCAGCTCTCACATGATCGACCTCTCGGAGGAGCCGCTCGACTGGAACATTGAGACCACCGCCAAGTACCTGAAGCGGGCGGCCCCGATGAAGCAGTGGCTTGAGATGGAGGTCGGCCTGACCGGCGGTGAGGAGGACGGTGTGAACAACGAGGAGGTCGACAACGCCTCGCTCTACACCCAGCCAGAGGACATCTGGGCCATTTACCAGGCCCTGAGTGCCATCTCGCCTTACTTCTCCATCGCTGCCGGCTTCGGCAACGTCCACGGCGTGTACAAGCCTGGCAACGTTCGTCTGCACCCGGAGCTGCTTGACAAGCACCAGAAGTATGTGATTGAGAAGCTGGGCAAGAGTGACGAAAAGCCTGGTGAGTAGCTCCTTTTGCATCTTTTTTCTTCTTCTCCTCCTTGTACCCATTCTCTCCCTGTCCAACAAGTTAGAACAGTGAAGATCATCACACCACACAAGCCCTCACCCCAGCATAGAAGGGTCGGGACAGCTAATATTTTTGTCCTGTACGTCAAAGTGTTCTTCGTCTTCCACGGCGGCTCCGGCTCGGACGACTCAGAGTTCAAGGAGGCCATCTCGTACGGCGTCGTCAAGGTCAACCTCGACACGGACCTGCAGTGGGCTTACCTGAGCGGCATCCGCGACTACGTCACCAGCAAGATCAAGTACCTCAGCTCGCAGGTCGGCAACCCGGACGGAGAGGACAAGCCCAACAAGAAGTACTACGACCCGCGCGTGTGGGTCCGCGAGGGTGAGAAGACGATGAAGACGCGCGTCCAGGTGGCACTCAAGGTTTTCAACGCAGAGGGTTCTTTGTAAATGGGTCTAATTCTGTCTGGGGCACAAGGGGAGGGAGGCAAGTAACGGCTGTTGGTGCGTTTCATACGTACGTGGAGGGTCTGGCGGTCACCTCTCGTAGGAACGCGGAGCCTGCTGCGAGCCTTGTAGGTAGTACCGTAGTACGGAGCTGGAGGACGGACGGAACAGGGTCTCTTCGGTTGGACCATGTGGGAGGGGAGTCTCAGAATTGGTATCCGGCGTATCGTCTAGCTTCATTCAGGGGGAGAAACACGACCACATCATAGTTTCGTAAAATAACGAAGAGTTTGCCCTTAAGGCTTTGGAGTCACCAACTCACCATTCTGCATATCACAGTTAGGGCCAAGGATGTAAGTCACTCTCTCGTTTCTCCCGCGCATGGATGCGAGCACACACCAGACGGCCGTTAGGATCAGGCAAGAAGATGTCTCGTCGCTTTCATGAGGGAAGGTTTTGCTAACACCAGATACTATTGTGCGCCACGGATGACAAGTGCGAGAAACCAGGAGACAAAAGGAAGAGGATGTTAAGTGAATCAGGTAGGCAAGAAGAGTATCTCAGCATTCAAAGATGCATATGCAACTTCCTTGCTTAAATACCTAGCCTATCTTTTATCTCCTAAGAAAAAATCAGAAAGGCTAACAGGTCTGGAACAAGCTCTTCTTTTACTGGGAATTACCACTTGAAATCGGAGTTGAGTTTTCATCGCTGCTCCTCCAAAGGTGACCCAATGAATGGTTCTTGACATTCTTTCGAGGGAAGCGGGAAGTCCACAAGTGACAACGCAGCTTATGGTGAAACGTCCCCGTTCCTTAAACCTTCGTTCGGCAGCCGGGAATGCGAGGGAAAATCCATTCACCATCGGGCTCAGCGCACCTACCGAACTCGAGGCAATGAACTCCAATCATCCCAATATCGAAATAACCATATCGCAATGAAGCCCTATAGTCCCCATCAAATGGTCAACTTCACCAGAGAGGCAAATTCATGCCATCAAGGACCGGGTTCGTTGTTGCGAGTGAGGAATACGCAGGAGCCTTTCCATGCTCCTCATACTCAGCATGCTTGCAGAGCGACTAATATAAAATGGGGTGACCTGGCGTTGTTCTCACCCTAATTATTTGTCCTGTAGGTTCCTCATTCAAGGCACAACCGGTTTGCCTGCCTGCGCGCCTCTAGACCGACTGATTCCCAGGACGATTCCTACTCAGAAAATATTCTCGCACAGCTTATACGGGCTGACCTACCTCCAAACTTCTGCTTTACGCAATGTCCTCCTCTTCTGCAGGCGCGAACAACAGCACGGCCCTCTTAGGAGGTGCAATCCGCGCCTTATCCAAGGAGAAACCGGTGGGCGGGAAGTCCTACGAGGTCCAGCTGCCGGAGGACTGCGGGGCAGAGATTAAGACTCCTTACGGTCTGATCGTCGAAATCATCCCCCCGAAGGAAACCGACGAGGTAAAAGTGAGAGCGGATGCAGCCGCCATAGCCCATAGTCCTGATCTTGCGCAGCACCTCCACCATTTACAAGTCGATGCAATCAAGGGGACAGGCGTGCTCGAAGCATGTGAGGCGACGCAGGGCTGCTCAGAGGATCCGATAATTGTTCCGGTGTTTGACAGTGTAGAGAAAAACTTGACGAGCCGACCGACACTCAAAGTGTACGAGCTAGGCTCGCCTGAGGGTCAGGGGCAGGAAGATGGCCAAGGCATTGAAGGGCACCGGGATGACGGAAAGGGCCAGATGGGAGATGCGCGATGCGCAGACGCTCACTGCAATCCATCCAACAGTCCCTGTTGGTGAGGCATGGCATTTTTGCCGGGCGCGCTGCAAGGAGACCTATGAGTCCGTCGGGAGGGGTGGGACATGGTCGGAAGAGGAGAGAGTTCAGTGGGAGCTCGAGGTCTACCTTCTGCAGTGCTGGTGTGCGTTCATGGCTTCTGTGAGCACATTACTTACCCCCGAAGGAGCAGAGGACCAAGAAGCGAGTCGTCGCAGACATCAGCATCGAGAAGTACAGCGGGGGGGAAATGCCCCTCAACCATTCGATCTGCATCAACAAGGATACACTCACGCCCTCAGCCGCCTGGACCCTGGATGAGGTGTGGAATCACGAGAACGCCGTTGCGTTGTTCCCTCGGAGAAGCTGGCATTCTTAGCTTTGCTTCGGGACGCTCGACCGAGACCCGAATTCTGGCTTCAAATCTTCCACTTGACCTTCTCAGTGGGATCGACCCTGCGATAGCATCATTATGATGGCGTAACTCCATAGCATTCTTCGATCACCCAAGCAGAGGATCTGTTCCTAGATGCACTTCATAGTTCCTGTCTCATCCCTGCTCGTTCGTCAGAAGTCTCTGCGGGTTTAAATTTGGAGGATTGATCGTCATATGACAACATAAGCTGATCTACCTGCAGTATTTCAAGCAAGGCCATCGCAGCTCCTACTTGGCCTACCCGCCTACTTTCTGAAGTCTTGACTCGCCTCACTCATCATTAGACATGCCAATCACTGCCTCGTCTGATAGGGGCTCGGAGCGAGTGTCTCCTCTAGCTCCGCTCATCGGTCCCGAGACAGAAGAGCCCAGCTATATAAGTGCCTGTCGGCTCCCGCACCCTTTGATGTCGTGAAGCTGCAGGACTCCAAGGAGGAGGTCGCTCAGTGACAGACTACCCATTAATTACCTTAAACCCCATTATAAGCAAGCAATCAATATCTCACTGCTACCTCTGTTAATCAAGCAAAAACGCCGGACATCATGATGAGAGTCACGGCCGTCCTTTTTGCGCTGATCGCGCAAGCGCTGCTTGGAAGCGCTGGTGTAAGTGGCTCCCAAGTGTCGCAGAGAAGGAGCGGGCATAAGCTCAAATGCTGACCAGAGAATGAAAGCCCGCGGACGCATTCCAAGGAAGGCTTCTGAGTCGGCGTGGGAATGCCCCCATCGAGTGGGTTGGCTCACTGGCGCAAGGTCAGCCCAACATCACCCTCACCGGGATGACATTCGAGGTGAGTCGTGTCGCCTGTTGTCGAGTAACTCCATACCTATATCAAAGGTTTCAATAGGAGGAAAGAAATCCAATACCGCTGCTGACCTCCACCACCGAGACTCTAGGAGATTGAGGCAAAAGCAAAGGAGTTGGATTCAGGCTACACTATATTCTCCAATGCCGCCTCGGCTGGACAGCCTAGCCTATCCTCGGTGGTAGGTCTCCTCCCCTCATAAAACCCTCTAGGCCTTGACTCAAGACTGCCTCGCGAAACGTTTTGCCTACCTAACAAATCTCGCGCCCCCAAAAACACAAAGCGGGACGTCACCTGCGACGAGCCAAACGGCCGAGGCGAAATCAACACAATCCGCCAGGGCATCTTCTACCTGCGGGGCATCTCGGGGGACTGCCACATGCCTCCCGGCCCAGGCCCTTGCTCGCGCGTCAGCTGCTCTTGGAACTCGGGCATCTGGTACTGCAACGACCGCCGGGACCACCTCTACGTCCCCTGCTCGAGGCTCGGCGACTACGCCGAGCTGATCTGCGACAAGCCCGAGTGTCGTTCCCACACCGGCGAGACCAAGGTGACCGTCCGAGGTATGTGCGCCCATCCCAGGCCAAGTTTTGCTCTTCATCCATCCACCTAGTTTTCAACTTGATTTTGACTCTCAACCGGAAGTCAAATGTGGCTGATATGTTGCTTCTACATCTTAGGCCAAGTCTACGATGGCGATAATTGGACGGTCATTGTCGGAGGGGAAAACTGCTAGACGGCAGAGACGAGAACCGCCGTCGTCTTCGCCCGGTGACCGGAAATCATGTTATTAGGGATAGTCGGTGGTTGAGGAATAGCTGAGTTGAAGACGAGCTGACCGGGCGGTGGGACTACGGGGCAATGAAACGCGCTGAGTTTGATTCAGTTAATTAATTACCTCACGGAAGAATGAAGAAATCTAGTGAAAAAGTAGCACAAAGAAACATAAATTCGTTTGAGTAATTATAATTGTAATTAAGCATACCCGGTTATTGACTTCCTCGTACGAGAACCCGAACCGAACCTCCCCCTTTCCTTCCTAAAATATTGTGCCAAACCCGGATTTCAAGACCGGTGTGCTTCGTGATGGACGGGCCTTCAGCCAGGAACAGACACCTGGCTTGCTGGCATGCTGACTATGCAGCCTGATCAAACCTCCTCATTGGGAACAGACCGACGCTGTCGGCGCTGTCCCAGGCATCGAAGAAGGACCAGCTGGATGTCGCTTCATCGTATTTGGCCCGAAGAACATGGCGGAGCGGGATGGCGGTGTTGTCGTACCCCTGAATGTGAAGCCTTGCCGGTGGGTATCCGTACGGAAAGCCTGGGTGTGGCCTGAGGGCCGCCGCGGCCGCTACCCAGAAGAGCAGCAGGTAGCCCTCGACCTCTCACTGCAGCCTCTTCTCCTTTGACCATGATCCATTCCTCTTGTATGACGCGTATGCCCCCCTCCAGCGTCTATAGGATGCCGTCAATCTTGGGCCCTGAGGGGTGGTGTCGATCCAACTTCTAACCGACTGATTGACTGCGAGCGCGGGGCCTCGACGCTCTTGGCTGTTCCCGACTTTCGGGGGGTCGCAGACAAGAGAGATCTCCCAGTCCCTATCTGGTTGGGGCGAGTCGTCATATAGTTGGGGTAAGGGGCTGCGCTGCGCGTCGAGGCGGCTCATCTCGGCGAGTTTACTGAACGAGGCTACATCGAACGTCTCGGCGGCCTCCCTGTGCGTGCTCATACTATGCCCAACCAACGCCACTTTCGGACAAGGCGACAAGGCCGGGTCCAATGAGCACTGCGAATAGTCGAACTCAACAACGATGCCGTAAGGGGTCTTGGCTTCCACTTTGAGGCCGTCTGCGTCCCAATCAGCGTGGTACCGTTCGCCGGACACCTGGGGTTCCCTCGACAGGCTCTAGGGAGCTTCTCTCAAGCTGGTAATGCTGTCGTGCGGACTCGGCGATTGTGCAGAAGACGCCATGGCCAGGAGCTGCCGAGCCGGAGATGGCCTCGTGGTGACTTGAATGGTCTGGACTGTTAAAGGTTGGGAGGAATCAGAAAGTGAGGGAATACCCGTGATGTTGAAACACCGAAGCAGAAAAGAAGAATGTGGTGTGGGATGTGTGACATGTGTCCTGTGTTGGACTCATTGGAGATGGTAGCCTCGTACTCCAGGACGTTGGCAAAAATTTCCAGTTTTCTATCTCTTTTCTCACACCATGTCTTCCCCTGAACGTGTTGAAATTCAACGGAACGATCTGCTGAATCTTCTCCTTCTCGGAGTCTGTGAGCGGATCTGCAAACATCGGTTCGCTCGGGCTGAGGCTCAGCACTGTGGCTACGCCCCCAGGTAGGTCCTCGGGTTCTCCATAGGGCTTGAGAGGTTAAATTCGACCTCCAGACCGTAGGGAGTCTTGACTTGTGGTCTGCCGACCCTCGGCTCTGAGAAGGTGTTGCCGTCCCCCCGGCCCAGCGCTGATCACGCTGGAGCGCCTGCAATGCGTCCCTCAGAAGGTAGAAGTTCGTAAAGACTGATCCCGCCGAGGAGGACGACATGGTCTGATGGATAGATGTGTCGGTTCTGAGCTCGGCGAGAAAACTGGTGAGACAACTTGGAAGCAATGAGGTATGCACGGTGGGGGTCGGTAATTAATTAGCGACTTCCCGTTGATGTGATGTGTTGGATAAGGAGGAGCACCTACTTATATGTGGCCTTGAGATTGGCCTCGGCTTTATAACCCTGTCAAGGATGCTCTGGCTCTTCACCCCCGTCCGGTATCCTCCACCCTCTTGTAGTCGCCGGGCTTGCGGGATGCGTTGAGGGAGAGTCCGGCGGGTACACAGTGAGTGTTGAATGCTTTTATAGTAGGGTGAATAGAGCTATTGGGAAGACGGGTCTTGGCATCATGCAACCCCCGTGATCAATGGGGGAATGAATTGGCCGTCTCATAAAAGTTCACTGGCAACTTATGATGATTCCCTCAACTTGCTCTCACCAGGGGATCAATGAATGGCAAAGAACGACCTGGGTCGCCGCGGAACCTGACTAGATCCGACATTCACGACATCCCTTCTAACCGACTCTTATTTCACCCTTGGCAGCAATCACATTATCTTCACTCATATCAAATGGGACATCTAAAGCGAGCGGTGGTGCACACGTAACGAACTCCGGGCCATAAGATGATGATATAATTATCTGAAGTATGTGACGGGGCTGATATTCAATAAGTAATTAACTGTCTACAAGGGCTACATCTTTTTGG
>PYSP01000297.1:0-47770 GCA_003049395.1 Pseudohalonectria lignicola
GTGTGTGTGTGTGTGTGTGTGTGTGTGTGTGTGTGTGTGTGTGTGTGTGTGTGTGTGTGTGTGTGTGTGTGTGTGTGTGCGTGCGTGTGTATGGCTGCTCGGCCTCTTCAGACATCTCTCAATGCTGACGGCGTCCTCGCAGACTCTTCAGGGACCTGTGAGGGAGGACGGCTAAATCGTGGGCCCTACCTGGTTCGTGTGCCATATCGAGGTTCCGCACGGCGCGACAGTCAGCGTGGGTCGTGGCGGCTGGCTTTGGCGAGCCCGGCTGTGGCTTTGTGGCCAAACATTGAGAGGGATGTGCACAGGGACCTGGAATGAATGGTTTCCTCGTATTCGTCATGCTGTGATCTGAGCCCGTAACTACCTATTCTTCTGCATTGGTCCCTCCCAGTGGCCGAAAATACCGACCGCTCCTCAAACGCCTTACTCCCCCCATTTGCCTCCGAAGCTTACACGCTGTTCGCGATGTGACTGTTTGCGGCAAACTGCTTCCTGATCGCTTCCCTCGACTTGTAGGAAATGTGACTAGGAATGCCGGCGCCAGCCACCGGCTTGCAGTTCACCCAGCGAAAGAAGTCCACAACATCCGGGTTGTCGAAGGACTCCGACCCGATGTCCACGAGGCGCGTCTGCCGGAAGATTATGGCCTTCTCCTTATCGCTGTAGCAGAGCTAGGTGATGCGGCCGCACTGAGAGTAACAGACGGTGAAGATTATCACCTTTGAGGCCGCAACAAAAGAGAAAATGTCAGCTCGTCAGCACTGAAGGGGATGATCAAGGATGTGGTCACGTCAAGGTACATAACGGTATGGTAGTAGGGGGCCGCTCGAGCGACAGCATCTGGAGCTTGATGAAGTAGAGCCCAGCAATGATCTCGCTACGGAGAACCTCTCCCTCCCGCGGCACCGTGGTGTCCTCAACCCAGCACGCCACATGGGGCACGGGTGCAATCAACGCGGCGCAGTCAACCGTCCACGCGGGGACCAATTGCATCTCTAGGTGCTTGTACAAGTCTGGGGGGTCGTCAGAGCCGCGATGCTCGGGGAAGCGCAAATAGTCAATGTTCTTCTTGTTGCTGTTCACGAGGCGATGTGGCGGATTAGCTGCGTTTCAAAATGAAGGATAAGGAGAGTGGCGCACTTCACGGTGCCACGACTCGCCCTCGCATCAAACCCGCATCACCCAGCGGGTCTCATCAGAGTTCCTGAGCTGACGACGTTTGTAGTGCCAGATATGCGTGAACCACGAGGACTTGTAATGGGCGCAGGTAAGCGCATGGTGGTCCCGATCGCAGGTGTCCCAAGTTTCGGCTTCCGCCTCGTGTTCCGCAAGGATCCGCCTCAGCTCAGGGCTTTCCGGTAGCGGCTTGAAGAAGAGGGGGCGAGGACCGGAGAGCCCGTTGCTGGTGGCGTCAATGCTTGCTCCTCTGCTGATTCCGAGTTTGGCAAGCAAATTGTCCTTGAACGTCGGCTGGGGGAACTCGCGCAGACGCTGTTCCGCCGAGACGGCAAGACGGAGTGCCGCGTCGGCGGTGGGGTCCTTGAGGCAGATCGCCACGGGTGAGGATTGAAGCGAGCTGGGCAGTCTTGCTTAAGAAGTTTCTGTCTGTTTCTCTGCCTCCCTTTGTCTACACGTGAGGGTGCGCGTGTGTTTGCTTTTGGTGTTTCTGTTTTGTGAGGAAGAAGGAGAGATTGGAAAGAGATCAGTGGAACGTGTAGCTATTTAAGAGCACGAAAATTCCATTAAAACGAGATTATGGGTCCCCCTCAGTCTTTAGGGACTTGTTCGTCCCTTCAGAGTACTGATGTTGGTGACTATCATTCACATCATTGCACACAGTATCTGTGCTTGTAATGCGGCTGATAGCATGACACCAATTTAGTACACTACCTAGTTAGGTACCTACCTAGGTACCCACTCACCATGTACGCCGTAGGTTATGGACGCAGTAATTAGATACGAAACATTCTGACCGACCTCCCAGCCTACTAGCCAAGCAATCAACCGGTCTCCTCATCT
This sequence comes from Pseudohalonectria lignicola, assembly GCA_003049395.1. Taxonomy (NCBI): domain Eukaryota; kingdom Fungi; phylum Ascomycota; class Sordariomycetes; order Magnaporthales; family Ophioceraceae; genus Pseudohalonectria; species Pseudohalonectria lignicola. Next base: position 2,023 of record PYSP01000297.1, read on the forward strand.
ACTACACCGACTCGCCCACCCAGTAACTCAGCTGTACTTCACGTTCATGCGGCTAACTAACAACCTGGTGCACCCATATCGAGGCTGAGGGTCTGATTGAGCCCTAAGTTCGGCCTGCTGAAGCCGCCGCGAAACGCTGGTTGTAAACGGTAAGTACAACATAATCCACCCTCGGGACTATCTTCTTCTCACCTATCCCTTCCACCCTCCCTGCTACCCTCTTATCCACCCTCTTATATACCCTCCTATCTATCCTCCCACCTACCCTCCCATCTACCCTTAATTTTGACGCTTAAGCTTATATCAAACCCTCGCTTCCTTCCTTTAGTCGGCTCCTCCTCTCTCAGGAATTACCACAAGGAGATCTATATCACAATCGCCAAGTACGACGCTGAGCACGAGGCTTATCTTCGCGACTTCGAGAATGAATGACAACATTTCCCGTCCTATGCAGCCCAACTTAAACGAGGTGTTTGACCTTTTTTTTAGCCTTGTGATTACTGTCCAGCCATATAATTAATTGTTGCCAAAATAATGAAATCCAAAGACAACATAAGCGCGGGTAGCGGCGTCATCTGATCGAGCTAGTTGCTGGATAACTGGCTCGTCTTCCTCAGCCGCGCTTGCTTCGGGCTTCTTTTTAAGGCGTAACGGTCATGTTCTCCAAAATTAAGAAAATTGGTCTAGGGCTCGCTGCCTAGACGGTTTGCCCTCATTTTATATGTCGATGGAGTTGAGTCCAGTGATATATTGTTGATTAATTAAGGCCAGGCTTAGGGCCAACTGAAGTGTGGATTGTGTGGATCAATATGACTTGTGGCGTCTGAAAACTGTCCATCGACATGCTGGGCAGTGACCGGAGAGACGTGGGGAGGAGCTGCGGCAGGCGCTACAGAAGTGCCTTCGAACAACGTTTCTGAGCTTACGAACCTGGAGGCGAAGACTTTCGGTCGGGGGGGGGGGATAAATCCAAGGACATAATGCATTTTGCACCCGCAGTCTGTTGATTCCCATGNAAGGACATAATGCATTTTGCACCCGCAGTCTGTTGATTCCCATGGCTGGACATCCCACGGACACAAGTCGAGACTCGAGGGCAACACCGAAAAGAAGATATTCAGACCACTCCCGCTCTTTTAGCCAAAACATGTACACCTAGGGAAAGAGGCAGTTACATATACTGGTCTCTCATGTTCAGTGACTGCGGGGTCTTGGCAGCTACAAAGACCGAAGCATCTCCTGAGCATTCCGAGTCCCCCTCAAGAAGATATGGGAACACCCCGACGGGCCCTGCGGCCATTGACACCACCAGGAGGAGGATCCGGCCCAATCCACGGTCTCTCTGGCCGCTGACAGAGCAGTCGACCGAAGTAGTTATACAACGGCGTGAAGTCTGCAACAAAGTGATCCGAGAAACCGTCAGAACCTCGGCTTGTCTCCAAAGATGTGGAGGAGCTCAAGGGGGAAAGAGGGTTGAAACCGTATTGGGGGGCGGGGGCAGGGGGGCTTACTGAGATCAAGCCTTGTCTCCAGTCCACCACATTGGCAGATCAACCACGGCTCAGTGAAGCCAGTAATAGGCCCGTAAATCGGGTGCAGAAAGCGCTCGACGCGGCAGTCCTCACAGGCGTTGCCGAAGTTGCCGCCGCCGCCAAACTTGTACTAAACCACCGCACAAAGTATCCCAATCAGCTCATTGCTCTCGCAGCCAATAACCATGGGTTCATGGCCTTGAACAAGAAGGAGACGTTGTCAAAGTCCCTGACGAGAACTTACCCTGATGTACGGGTCAGCCCACTCGAAGCAGGCGTTCAGATTGATCGACGTAGTCTGCCACCCGCCATTGCCATTGTCGCACTCAGCAGTGAGGACCTCAGTTTCGGGGTTGACGATCTCGTTTCTGCATGTCTTGAAGGCCTCCGCGGCGACATAACCAGCTAGCAAAGGGACGAGGGCGAGGGGCTTCATTGCGTTGGTGTGAGTGAACTGGCTGCTAGTGGATGGTCCGCCAGGCTGGGGGGCTGCGGCGGGTCTCTATTTGTGTCTCTTGTATTCTCTCGCGTTGCATTTATTCGGTGGACAGTCCAGCGTCTCATATATTTGGGTTCGACGGGGCACAATGACTTTCCCGTCCCTGGTTTCTTTGGTCATGCATCTGATCTCTTCTCTTGGAAGGTCTCGTGCGCCTTCTAATTAGTAGCCGTCGGTCTAGATCCCTGGTTGCTGTCCAAGCCCCAAGGCGCCGACAGAACCCATGGAGGCCCGGGGAGACAAGATTACCTTCTTTTCAAATGTCCGCATGCTTGCATATGTCGGTCTGGACTGAGATGGGGCATGACAGCATTCGACCGATTCATCTCGGCAGGAATCCAGCTCGGTGAGTGGTTGAAGCACTTGAAGGATCTGACCACCGAGCAGAAGTGCCGCGGTGGTGCTGGGAACAAGGCCTAGAGACCTGGATAGGGTGTGGTGGGATACCCATTTGAGTATTGAACCGTTCCTGGGGCAGGATGGAGAATACATATCTCCTTCAATGACCAGGATTGAAGGACCGGGAATTATTGGCCGGCTCAAGAACCATCCTCTGATTGCCCGTAGATCCCCCGGCTTTGCCGCTGAAGTACAGATGGCACATGGTGCTTGTGGGCCGGAGGATCAAATCCATAAAGCATTTGGAGGGAATGGGGTCCGCCTCAATGAGGCAAATGGCCGACCGGAGGAGATTGCCCTGCCGGCTCAGGGGGCGTTAGGAGAAAAGAGGACCAATTCCGCACAAGGTACGATCCCATTTTGATAAATTAATTAGAGATTTTAAGCAAAGGTGCTTTTGATCACCGGATTTGTCTAGGAGTCAGGTGCATTTCCATAGCGTGAAACCTAATGGCTGGATGATATCGATCTGGAAGGAAAGGAGCGGTCCAAAGCGAACAAGAAAATATTTAGAAGATCAAAAAAGTTAGAAAGAAAGAAACCAAAAGTGAAAAATTATTCCGATCCAGGCAGGGATCGAACCTGCAATCTCTTGATTCGTAGTCAAGCGCCTTGCCATTTGGCCACTGGACCCATTTAACTTGTGGCTGGTTATAATACATGATCTTTTATAACGTCAAAGGTGAAGCCTCAGACGGTGGGCAAAGTGTTGACACTTTCACAAGGCCACTGTTGGGCGGCCACCAGGACTCACAACATACCCCGAAACACACGACGCCCATCACGAACCATGGCTTAGGGAGCATTCTCAATTCTTCACCGTCTGTTGATAAAAACAAAGGAGACCTCGTCCAAGAGGCGGCGCGCAGTTTCACAACTGACGCTGGGGGGGGGGAGCATGCCTCCGAAAACCAGTCGAGCATTCGCTGCCAGTACCGGTGTACCACCACGGTCGCACGCAGGGACAGACAATTTTCTAGTGCAGCACAGGCATTGCAAGATGGCATTAACACATCATATAATGCAGAGATGGTTGCTATCATGTTTCATGAAGAGTCTGTATCGGCGTATCCTGGGCCCTGGCCAAAGGTGGTTCACCGCAGCTCGATAACCCGCTGTACCTCTTCCGCGAGCCTTTCCCCTTCACTATCGGCGACGACGTAGAAATCTTTGACAAGAGCCGACCCATCTCTCACTGTCTCCCAAGTGTCTTGTCGGCAGGACTCCGGCTTGAGCACATAGCACCTCTCAGCCGGCATCTCCGGCGGCACGTTCTTGACGTGCCAAGTATCCCTCGGCCCTTCCGTCTTGTACCCTCCGTCGACCGCTTCCACCTCACCCGTCGCGATGTCCCTCCCAAAAGTGGCCCTCATGAAGATCTCATACGCCGCCTGGGGTTGGTACGACGGGACCTCGTGGCCGGCCTGGAAGACGCGCGAGAAGCTGAAGTTCCCCACCTGGCGCGTGAAACCCTTCTGCACCACAGACCCCTCCTCCTCCTCCACAATCAGGTCCGCATAGCCGGCCTCGCGGAACTCGCCGGCCCTCCCGTACTCGACGGCCAACGACGCCTTCTCCCCGCCGATCCAGCTGCACGCGTAGTCCCGGTCGCCATAGACGAGATGCACCGCAACGCCCATATCCAGAAGGTCCGCGACGTCGTCCAGGAAGCCCGGGCGTACGATGTCGTACGTCTCCTCGAACTCGTCCGCCACAGCCGACGAGCTGCCGGTGTAGTTGACGGGGACCCCTAGCGCGCCGAGGACGTCCTCCCTGGTGAGGTACCCGTAGAGCGTTGGTGCTGGGAAGGGGTCACGCAGCGGGTGAGAGATATCGTACCAACCCCTCGAGAGGTCGTCTCCGAGGCGGTAGTAGGCCTCAATGGCGGGGGCACCACACTCTGGCATGATGACCTCGCACACGCTCGCAAAGTCTGGCCTGGGCGGCGCCGCCGTGGCGCCGAGAGCGCGGGGGACAAGGACGGTCCCGTCACCGCCGTTACTGCTGGACGCGCGGTGCCGGAGCTCGGCCTGGCATGCCTTCAGCTGGTCTCTGCAACCGTTTGGTCGGGTCCAGTTGTGCGAGAGCTCGGCGTGGAGGGAGTCGTTGAAGACCTGGATCCCGTAGGTCTATCGAAGAGGCGCCATAGCAATGTCAGCCATCCTTCTCCTCGGATAAGGCACGCAGAGGGGAAAGGAACGAATTGAAAAAAAAAAAAAAACACCCACATTATTATACGGAAACTCAACATATGCCTCTCCCTGCACGACCATATCCAGTAGACCATTGACTATCCCCAGTGTATCGACATGCAAAACATGCGCCCCGTCCTCCAGGGAGCTCCCATTCCTGATCCTCTCGTTCTGCTCCTCGAAGAAGTGCGCGAATCCGGGCCCGTAATGCCCACCATAGCTCTCGGCCCAGATGCTGATCCCGCCCCCGGCAGGCTTGTAGTAAGGGAACTCGAAGAACCAGGTCTGGGCAAAGTGCCACAGCGCGTGGGCGGCCTGCCTGGTCGTGCCCGCCGTGGCGGAGCGGTTCTGGCTCGCGAAGGTGCCGACGCGGAAGGTCCAGTTGGTCGGGGGCGGGTCCGCGCCGCCGAGGTCCACCGGCCTCGTCGCCGGCGGCTCGTCGAACCCGGACCGGACCTCGACGGTGCAGTTAGTGGCCACGTCGTACGAGAAGCCGACCTGCGTCGGCTGGTCGAGGTACAGCATGTTGACCTCGTTGTTCCAGCTCAACGGGTTGGGCACCGTGCCGGCCGAGTCGCCCGCGACGAAGCAGGGGCCGTTCTCCTCCAGCAGCCCCATCAGTGAGGAGCCTCCCGGTCCTCCGTTCAGCCATATCGCGAGCGGCGCCGTGGTGGGGTTCTTGCGCGCCTCGAAGAACCAGAAGAACGTGTTGATCGGGTAGTCCTGCGACTCGCCGTCGAGGAAGTTGGGCGGGAGGTGGACGTATCCTGAGTAGGATCGCACTCCGGGCGTTGTCTCGCAGATGCCGGGCTAAGACAAACAAATGGACACAACACAATATCAGCGGCCGTCAAGTGCGTTCGCGTTTTCCTTCTCCACTCCCTACATCCTCTGGAGGGTTGGAAGCGCCCGCTCACCTGCTTGTACGAGATGGTCACGTTCTCATGGAATTTAGACCTCAAAACCGTCAATCCCTCGAGCGGGGGAGGGAATTGGGCACCCACAGAGCCGAGTAAGACGGCAAGCACTAGCCCTGTCGCCGTAAACATCGTAGTTGTCCGTCAATCACTTAAGTTTTGATGCATTAGGGGTAGGGGCAGAAACAGCCCAAGATTGTTCCTCTCCGACGAGAGGGGACATGAGTTCGGTGCATCCTTTCCTTTTCTGCTGAAATCGGACCCAGGACAGGCACGGGAGCCCGGATCGAGTCCGAGGCCGCAGGGGATGACGATCTTTATGCTGATAGCGAACGCAAGCACTGGACTTGGGCGGCGACTAGGCCGGCAATTGAAGGATTGAGGTCTGCACCTAGCACCCTAGCCTCTAGCGGCAGGTCCCCATCGTAGCTACTGATAACGGTTTGCGGGGTACGGCACAGATTACGTGCGCTAAGGTGGGGAAGTAAAGCCCCCCTTCTACCTTTAGAATCAACAGTTATTTGAACATTCACGCACCATTGGATTGGAATTGATCAGGGCCTCTAAGACCGCAAGGGACAATAAGTCGCGCTATGGCATTAGGAGAATTCATGCATAGTTTGCGTGAACAGAAAGGTGCTCAAAGAAGGAAAAGGAAGGGAGAGGGTGAGGTCCCAGAGACGGAAGAGATGGGTATGGACGCGCATAGCAATTTCCACCTCACGAGAGCGACTGCCCAACAGATTTTCAAACGTCCCAGTCTCAATGATCCAGTGACTAATTACTGCGGATTACCGCATCGGTGTTATTTGCACGTCGTGAATTTACGCCTGAAAGCGTGCCGTCATTACAGGGCTGCTCTCTTTACAGCAACAGGAATTACTACCTGAGGACATCACCATCACCTATACCCAGATTCCCGTGCATCTAGGGCCTATTATCAACGATTCTTGCTGGACTATGCTCAGCAAGGTGGTCGGTAGCGACGTCCCGTCCTTCCTCTTCCTCTCTAACGCGCCAGCATCAACAGCAAACACCAGACCCTGACGCGACCCGTCGGCCCTCCCCTCCCTAATATCTAACATCCTCATACGAGTTCCCAATCGCAATGTCATCATACCAAACCTGTCTGAATCCCTGCGTGCCCTTCATCCCATTGTCGTCCTTCCACCCGTTCGCATACAGGCCGACGCGGAAGCTGAATGCGCGGTCCTCGTTGATGGTCGTCTGGATGCCCGGCTCGTCCACGACGAGCCTCCCATCCAGCCACATCCTGAACCACCCGGCGCTGTCGCTCCGCCAGCTGGCCCCGACCACAACGCGGTGCCAGACGCCGCGCTGGATGGTGGCCCGGTCGAGGTACTGCTCGTTGTGCTGCGCGCACAGCGTGCCCTGCTTACCCTGGTGCTGATCTTGTCCCCCCTGACCCAGACCATGGTGCTGGGCATCCAGCCGTCGTCGCAGGACCGGTCCGTGAAGTCGGCGATGAACTGCATGATGTTGTAGCCCTGCGTCGGCTCGAACTGCCAGTCCTGGCTCAGCCGGAACGCGAACCCGTAGTACTTAGTCTGGCCCCGCCGGTACCCCTCGTTGCGGTACACCTCGGCGTGGTACCGCCCGCTGTAGCCCGAGGGGATGTACGTCTGCGTCATCTTGAGCGCCGTCGTGCCGTTGCGCACAACGTTGGTCACCGGGTTTATGGTCCCGTCCGTGCCCTGGTCCAGGGACTGCCCGTCCCAGCCGGACAGGGTGCCGGTGTTGATGAATTCCAGGACTGCGTGGGCGCCCAAGGTGAAGCCAAGCGCGAGGAAGAGGAGGAGAGTATTGGCGACGGCTCGTAAACCCATCCTGACTGTTGTCTGTGTATGCGTGTCTGGGTGTGTGTGTGGGGGTGTCTTCTTGGCGACTGCAAGATGGGCGGCTTTTTGCTCGACGTTCGGATTCCTTATCCAAGTCTCCCGTTGGCTGCCTGTTGAGGAAATGGTGACAAATTTTCTTGAAATTTCTCCGTCTTCAGTCTACCCTTATATAATTATCTACCTGGCTCTGGCCCCCTGTGGCGAGAGGCCCAAGGCAGAGCTGAAGCTTATGGAAATATATCGGGCGATGACCAGGGTCCTAGCGCCTGAAGTCTGCCTGATCCGTGAGATAATTTGGAAGGCAGTTCGCTGGGCAGGTTGGGGGCCCGCTCACTGTTCGGCCCTTTGATGTTGGGGGATGGGTGTTGTATATGGGAGCTGCGGGCTCCACAGAATACAAGAGCTAATTAGCGGATGATGGGGGCTTTGAGTAGATATTTCTGAGGCGTTGTCATCTTGTCAGTCGATTTCCTAAGTCACACATCGTCATCTCTATTGGACGGCATCTGACACCTTGTCCACAGCCCGTACTATGTATGCAAATTGAAGGGTCAAATCAGCCAGGAACTGAGGCCCGGGCCGATAGGTGGCGGGTTTGGGGAGTCTGGGGAAATGCTACATCCCTGGACCCTCGTGCGTGAGGCTTCGATGATTTGATCTTGCTAACCTCATCTATGCCGATGGAGGTAAAAATATCAACCATAAAGCGTCTCTAGCTCTACTTACGCCACATAAGGGACAACTTAACTCGTAGCTCAACTGTCAATCTCAGTCGCAAGTTACGGGCAGCATCAGGAAACAAGGGCATAGATTCCGAACATCGTATATTCTTATGAAAATGAAAGTCGGTGAGAAAGCCAGGACGAATGAAAGCGGGACTGCGGGCGGATCTGGCGGGATCAGATCGGTCATCACCTGTCTACAGGACTCGTATGGGGAAATTGCAGCACAAAAATCACACCCCCCTGGTCTCCTACACCAGGGGAAGTTCAGGGGCGCTGACATCAGCAACTTTTTGCAAGGTCAAGTCGCCTCAGAGAGGCCAGCTCGTAAATCGATGTGTGTAAAATGACCGCATCATGCATGCCTGCGCCCCCAACTGCCGTTCAGCCGCACCAGCCCCCTTATTTCGGGTCTACCTACCTGATCGTCCCCAGGTACCCGGATCAGTGGCTGGCTGTACACTCTCATATAGAGGGTGGGAATCACGCTCATGAGATAATTTAACCTCAGACTTCATTCACAGTGTAAGTTTCCACTCACATCGCTGATTAATAGGTGTTCATGTTGTAACCAGGTGTTGTTAAGGTCTGCGATCAGCAATTCGCACTCGGCTTAAGCTGCTCACTCCCTCATCCCTGAGCCTCTTAGAGTGTATTAATAACCTAATTAATCTGTAGTGTAATTAGACGTTCAGATTGATGTTGATCGTTCTGTGCGGAATAGACCAGCTTTAACGACTGCGCGTTGGTATTATTCTTAGGTTCTTAAGACACGTTCCTCAGTAGGTAGGCAAGCATACCTTCCCGTGTTTATGAAACGTAAATGAGTTTGATGGGTTATGGCCTTAGCCGTGCCCAATTGTGATTCAGGAGCGACATGAAGTCATCTTTGGGGGACAAAGAGCTGAGACTCTGAAGTCCGATTTCCTTTGAAATGATTAACCCCCGAACTCCCCGTTATAGGAATGTGCAAATCATTCAACGGTGGCTCACTCCAGGTCATCTGTAATGGCAGCATGAGAGCCGAGTGTGTATATATTGTTCGCAAAAGTTTCGTTGGGCCGGTTTATGCTGGTAAGGTGGAACTTGAAGGCTCCGGATCACGGAGTATATACTATGTAATTAATGAATGAGTATGTTGTATGTCGTCCTTGCGTCACCCAGCAGCTCTGGACGTCCTTTGTGGTCCCAAGTCCTAAGGACACCCTTACACTGGTTATAGACTTGTAGGGTTGCATGAGCTATGAAAAATGTCGCGGGGCTCTGCATCGTGCCACACATTGTAATACGGCATCATCCGACACATACGATCACACACGATCACACACGATCACATAATTTACATCAAAGCCTTACAGAGATGACCGTTTTGAAGAATTCGTTCATTAACCACTTGAAGTGGCCGAGTATATTTATGTCTAGCTGAGTACATCTATACCTAACGAGCAGGGAAGGCTATCGTAGACTCATTACCGAATTACCCCCTCATTGTATACGCGTTGAGCCGCACCTTCTGTCATGTGATTTTTGTCTATCCCGTCCCGATCACACCGGCCCTCCCGAAACGGAAATCAGATAATACCAATGCCGCCCTAACTAGTCGAAATTCTGATGTTAGGAAGAAGGCTTGATAGGGAATCGGCCGGAAACAATGTCAAGCTGACACTGCTGCGTGAGGTTGATCTCCTCAATGATCATGTGCTGCCTCTCCGTCTCGAGGTGCTCGTCATCAGAGGCGTCACCATACCAGACTGCGGCGTAGACCTCGATCCCCTTGGCGCCGTACTCGGATTCATACTGCGGATGGTCCCCGGCGGCGATGTCCCGGACGGCGATATGCAGGATGCCAAAGACGGTGCCGTCCATCAGCGTCTTCTCCCCGGCGAACTGGATCGGGAAGGTGGGCAGCTTCTTGATCATGGGGTAGCGCGTCGTGTTGGCGAAGGCGAAGTTGGGCACGGTGAAGTGCGTCGTCACGCCCCCCCAGCCCTCGATGATCTCGGATGAGATGCTGCCCGTCGCCGGGTCGGCGACCGTCTGCTTGAAGTAGTGCTCCGCGTTGGCGTCGTTGTTGGCCGCGTCCGCCAGCGGGCTGGAGAACCAGCCGGCGAAGGCGGCGGCGGTGACGTTGGGGAGGTAGGCGATCGTGTGGCCTTCCGCCGCCTTCCAGGTCTCGTTGGACGAGCGGCCCACGATGTCGAGCCAGAAGGCGTCCGCCTTGGCGATCTCGGGCTTCAGGAGGTCCTTCAGGCCCTGGGGGCCGAGCAGGGTCTTGAGGGTGTGCAGTGCCGTGCGCGAGGTGGTGAACCAGTAGTCATGCCAGTTTGCCTCATGCTTGGGGCCCTGGGTGATGTACGTGCTGCCGTTGACTTGCTGGGTCACGGCGCATGAGGCGGCGCTGGCCGAAGCAACGAGGGAGAGGAGATTGACGAATCGGACCATCTTGACTCTTGAGTGCTGAGAATCTGAGGGGATCGATGTATGTTCACTAAATACAAAGTAGGCCGAGAAAGTCACCTGGTGAAGAAGAAAGAGCGACAACTAGACGGTGCAGTTTGCAGGGATCAGTCTGGCGGAATGAATGAATGAAGATATCGACGAGAGCTGGTGAGGAAATTGGCTGCAATTATATAATTATTTTCCCTGGGATGTTGGCTGACCATTACCCTGCCTTGTTGATGGTTGCGAATTTCGTCCCAAGCAAGTTCGTGTCTAGGCAAGCAAACGAGCATTCCAGTGACTAACTAGGCGTGTACCCAAGTACCTTACCTACCTTCCTTCCTACCCAGGTAGGCAGGTACCTCTAGGAACCATCCCTTTGAGTGCCATTAGGCTGCACGAAGTACCTCCTTAGTACCTCCTGCTAAGAAGGGAAAGTGGGTCTGCATAAAAACCTGGATGCCGCCGTTGATAGATGGTGGATTTTCCCTAACATTACCTACAAGAAGTCATTACGGTCTATGGCACTCAAAGGGATAAGAATATTATTGTGGTGGACTCCTTGCCTAGACTAAGTCTAGTGCTCCACTGTTCACATTGCAGTGAATTGAATGCTTCTCAGATGTTCCACCTAGCGAACAGCCGTTAGCCGCGGTGGATTAGATCGACCCTTCCTTGGGACATCTGATAGCCCCTTTTGCCGCCCTTGCTCTCTGTTATCAGAGTAATAATTAGCACTTAACGAAATGGCATTCACTGCCCTGCCAAGACTGCCTCGAAGATTGGGAAACTTCTGTACAAGGACCACTTATGTAAATGTGACAGAGATGTGCAGAATAAAGGAGCCCCGAAATAATCGAGTTATTATCCCCTATGGAATCGTATTCCCACCATTCATAGTTCAAATCCACGATTCCTTAAGTCCATTGCTAGTACTTGTTGTTCACCGAAATGGAGCTACGTTACCATACAGGAGCCTGTAATTATGGAGTACGGAGCCCGGGGGACGGTAAAGAAGGAATTGGAAGGAATCCCACAGCCAAGCTAAGCTACATTCAGATGCCGAAGTGGAACATCCCTGCAGGGAACACCCTAGATCGTTCAACAAGGTACGTACGTAGCTACACACCACAGCGCCCTAAATTGGCTCTGAATTGCCCGGGGATTCGGAGAACCACCGGGACCTCAATACCAAGCAAGCTACCTGTGCACGGACGAACTACAGCAGTGCGTCAATCCTAAGCACCTGACGTGGGACGTCGACAGGGCTAATAAAGACCGGGGGGTTTGTCCGTACGGGTAGGCGGTGTACTGTCTGGAACGTGAACTAGTAGTCCCGAGACCAGACTTCGACCCCTTCCGGGATGTCCCTAACAAGATCGCATATGACGTGTTAGAGATAGATGTGCCAGTTCCATAGCAGTGCATGCGCCAAATCATCGCGGTCGGTGGGAAGTCTAGCCCCCCTGTTCCAATATATCCCCTTTTTATATGAGGTGAACCCTCGACGATCTTTAGTATCGCCGTTAGGCGCGAGGGCTTGGAGGACTTCGGCTCGATGGGATGGACCAGAGTTACGATCATGCGTGGCACCCTGATTACCACCCCTAACGCCACACCTTTGTTGTTGGCGCTGCTGCTGCCGACCTTGTTTTTGCTGGCCCTGCTGCTCTTGGGGTTGTTATTATTGTCGTTGCTGCTGCTGCGGCTGGGGCCCGGGCTGGCGCGTTACCAACTCTTGGCCGGTGTGAGGACCATATCGCTCGTCGAGGTGGAGATTAGGGTATTGGGATATAAGCCGCGACGAGGAGTATGAGGTAGAGGTGCCGGTAGGCGGTGGTGACGCTTTTTGCGACGCCCAGCCGTTGTTATCCGCAGGTCGTTGGGGAGATTGGTATCTGTTGCGAGGTGTCGGATGGTACGTAATCTTCGTCTGCCGAATCGCCGATCTCGATAGGGGCTTCGACGGGGAAGTCGACGGGAGAAGACGAATGCCGACGAGAGGAGGGCCGGGTTTTGTTACGGGCGGAGGTGAGGTCAAAGCAAGCTTTCTCCTTAAGCTTGCCCACAACGGCGGAAGCGACACAGCGCTTGCACGGGATGGCGCGTTTCGGGCCCTCTGGTAAGTCTTGTTCCCAACCTTCTTGGTGACGGGAATAAGGTCGGGTACGGGGGCGGAAGCCGTAACGGGAGTTGCGGCAGCGGAAGAAGAGAGCTCAGCAAGGGCCAATGACTTGGATCCTTTGCCGCGAGCGAAGCGACGTTGGGCAATGGGGGACTCAGAGCCGTCGTCGTTAATAACGACAGCGTCGGAACGGGCGGTGGGTGTGATGGCTGGGGAGCAGGCTTGGTAGCCTGCTTCCGGGGTAGAACCTGGTAAATGCTCTGAACCGTCGTACTTGTGTAGGCCTGGTGGGGGCATCGGGTTGGATGTCGCTTCATTCTGTTCGTGGTAAAAACGGGTACCCTCCGCCGCTGGGTAAAGAGGGGGGGACCTCTTGTTGACACGGAAGACGAGGGAGGGTGCGCTGTTAGGGGATTACACGGCAAGATCACCATCACTACTCCCATCAAAAATATATATAATATTGGATTAGAACGGGCTTTTCCTCAGGTCGCATGAAACATTGATAAGAAAGGTATGATTATCCAGGTCTATCTGAAGAGGTCGAGCAAAGAAAAGATGAGGCGGAAGATAATACTGAAAGGAAAACTGAAGAACCAGAAAAGAACATAATATTAGAAAGAAAAGTGCGACTAAAAAGACAATAGAAAGGATGTCCCTTCATAAACCTGGAAGTGGACGAGGCTGGCTCCGACGGATCGATTGTCTTCCCAGGATCCTCCATCCGACGGTGTGTTCTGGACACAGGAAGTCTCGCAGTCAGAGGGCAGAGAGTAACAAGAGAATCTATAATGAAACCTGCCCAGTTCCTTTGGTATGATCTGGGGGGACAAGTACGCCGAACCCGTGTGCTTGGTATTGAGTCTCCCCCGCCTTCGAGGCAGGGCAGCAATACGCAGATGAGAGGGGGGTGGGGTGGTTTAGATGAGAAAATTGTAGATTTGTAATCCGTACATTGGCCTATCTATTTTGACCAGACCTCTCCTGCCGGAACAAGCTCAGCCACGACGTGAGCCAAGCGCGACACGCAGTCTTAGGCCGCGGTTCAAGGTCCACCACTCCAGCGTCGTGGTGAGGATCAAGGCGTCATCATCTCATGTCCAACGTCGTGTGATGGCTGGCAGTCACACGGTAGGAGACGCCAAGGATTCGGGAACCGTCCTCCCGCCACCCCGAGCTTCGTAATCAAATCTGCCAGGAGTATTTGTTCGTTGCGGGGAAGGGGGTAGCGGTATAAGCCGAATTGCGGCGGTGACTCTCTCGCGTTTGCCTTTCTATGCCGAAGAACTTGCGAGGCAGGCGGGATTAGCTGCTCGGCTACCCTCTGAGGTGTATCTCCTTATTCCTTCGTTTGGGTCACTAAGACAGCTAATAGCCGCTCGAGGGATCTGATGGAAGGACGGACATGGAGAGTCTAGGTGGGTCTTGTGTGTTGGTATGCTTATGAGCACCTTCTAGTAGTAAGTGGCTGCCGTCGGCAGGTCAATGTTAATGGAGGTTGGCGGCCGTCTGTTCTCAGGCCCGGTCGTGAGGTTGGGTGATGGGCACTGAAGTCTTGATAACGTGTTAGGTGACATCTGCCGAAAACGGCTTGTCCTTACCTACCTAGTTCACGGGGAGCTCCATGGAAATATATCTGGGGATTCGGACGGAGGCGGAGCACCGAGCTGGTTGGTTGGTCATATGCGGGCGAGGGACGTGAAAATATGGAAAGCATTTCCGGGTGAATGGAGCGACAGTTCCGGATCTCCCTGCCCCGGACCAAGACGGGCGCATTCCCTCCTGTGCTTGCAGAAGGAGAGCGAAGAGCCTTGGGTGAACCAGGAGCGGATGAGTATACACTCACTAAGCGACGATGCGGAAAGCTCGAAATGGTGCCATGGGCGACAGTGGGATGGATGGGGATGTTGGGGGGTGGCTTGGTGGTTGGCATTGCAGGGAAAGGGTATCTGGCAGTCAAGTTGGCTCTGAGTTGGATGATGATGCTGCTGGCTGTCTGGCGTCTTCCATGGCTAGTATGGGTGCTGTGCTCGACGGGAACTCCCGAGCTCGCTTAAGGGTGTGCGGGGTGGCTTGAATCTTCGAGTCTCAATGTCTCGGCCTTGAATGAGGCGTCACGCCTGCAGGAGCCTGTAGCAGCCTGCAGTCTACAGGCGAGAGACAGATCGTTGTAGCACCTGACTGTGATGACACACCAACAAGCAGACGACAGTAATGGCTTTGGCCTAGAAAATCGATCTTGGGGGGAATTCGGTGACGGTGAGAGTGCACGTGTGAGCTTGAGTGTGGTCCAAGATCGGGATGCACCACTCCGTGTTTCATGGAGGCATTCTCCCACGTCATGCATGCTCTGCCGACACATGGGAGATCTTCTTCGCCTGAAGGGA
Organism: Pseudohalonectria lignicola; assembly: GCA_003049395.1. Taxonomy (NCBI): domain Eukaryota; kingdom Fungi; phylum Ascomycota; class Sordariomycetes; order Magnaporthales; family Ophioceraceae; genus Pseudohalonectria; species Pseudohalonectria lignicola. The sequence continues at coordinate 17,094 of PYSP01000297.1, forward strand.
AAAGGATAAATTGGCCTCACAGGAGAAAAGCACAACTTGGGACGAAAGGACCCAGAACTCTGGAAAACAGCGCATAATTACGCATACTCCGTTCTGTGATGAAATGGAAGCGCCGATTTCGTCAACCTTCGTTTCGAAAGCAAGCATTTCCCCTGACGCCGGTCTTAAGGCTACCAGGGCCGATGTCTGTCTTGTGTGTGGAGAACGAACACACAGGCACACAAGCGGACGCCACTGGCGACCCAGCCTGCCAGTGCCTCACTGCTGCAACCATGCACACCCTGAGGCACATCGGCGCTAAACGCACAGGACTGAGGACACCACTGAGTGAAAGTCAGCTTTCAGAATTGAAGACTCAGGCTGGTTGTACTCCGTAAAATGTAAAGTCAAAAGGGGTCGTCGCCCTTGAAAGCCCGGTCGGGGGTAAAGCGATTGACTGTGGAATGGCACCCGTCTAGGACAGCTGAATCTGCACGAAGCACACTTAACATTTGCTTCTTTCGTTCTCGTTTTATCGTGCTCGGAGAGGCGATAACGGCTCATTCTTTGGGCCTTGTCCTGCAGCGATCTCACGCCGCCTCTATCCGTAGTCGGCCCTGGTCCATCGTTGTGCAGCAGACGGCGCTTCGCGGGCGTCAACGGGGGCGGGGGCATTCCGGCCTTGTTTGGGCTTTGGAAACATTCTCAGGGGCAGAGGGTGGGATTCCCGTTTGTTTCCAATCCTTTGCCGGCACCCGGGCACATGCTCACCATCTTCTCAAACAAAAAAATCTCGACGGAATCATCTCGGGTTCGGGTTCGAGGGACTCGTCGGTCGATGGTGGAGGCGACGAACCACAACAGAAAGGTCTGAGAAATTTTGGCTAGAAGGAAGGGGAGACGTCAATAGGACGCAGGTGATGTTTGACAATCATTGCGGCTCTCGACGGTACTTGCGTGTCTGCGACGGGGCTGTCGTCCCGGTCTTTTGCGACAGGTTGATGGGATCAGCATTCTTTCAACCCTCATTTGGACGTGCCAGGGGCAAGGACTGCAGGTGACAAAACAACCCGAATCCCACACTGGCTAGGCGTGCCATCCTGTCGATTAATTGGTATCAGATCGACACTCAATAAGCCACAGATTACGCCACCTGTGGCGTCCGATAGATCGAGTTTGCAGGCAGGTTCTCATGGTCAAGATTGATGAACCTTCCAAAATGGAGCGCGGATTTGAGCGATGGTCCTTACTATAAAATTCATTTTTCTCCCTATAGTGAGGGATGTGAGGGAAAGTATGTTACGTACTTGGACGCCGTAAGTAAGGGTGAAGGTGGCTGAGGCCGCCTGAAGCCGCCTGAAGCCTAGCAATGTGGTGTACATTCCAGCACGAATGCGGACCTGTTCGGATACCCCACGAATGGGCGGCAGAAGTTGCTAATGAGACAAGAAAGTGAAAGAAACCGAGTGTGCCAGAGCCTGGAATGTCTTTATTTGAACGTCTGATCGAACTTTAACGAACACGCTAATGGATACATTTCTCAATCCTCGTTGACCGCCCACCTGCATCGCTGACCACTAGGTCGGTAGGTGGGAGGACCATGATTACAGGGAGTGTGTTGATGAGACTATGGGTTTGCCAGGCACTTCCCGTTGGCGGGCTTTATTACCTCGCTTTGCTGGTGAGGATGCAATACGACGTACGGATTCGTACATCTGCAGGGCTGGATGGGCCTCTTTATCTACTCTGTACGGATAGGTGTGTGCTACTAACTACATTGACATTCGTTGGCGGGTGGTTCGCTTCGATGTGAATGCTCGTAAAGTTGCGGTTTCTAAATGCTCATCAACCGCATGTGGGGGGGCCTTGACGATTGACCAAATCTGCTTGGAGGGCTCGAGCTCTTGGCATTCCCGGTAAATGAATCAAACGAAATGGCGGGCGTGCCCATTTCGTCGGCACCCTTTTTTCCTCGACTCCACGAGCCGTTGTTGTTGGCGTGAGGCTGTGGAAGCTACGAGAGACTAGGCGGAGGGATATCGTGCTCCGTTATTCGTACTCTTCTATCCCACACTTGCAGCTAGAAGCGGTGGCTCGCCCTTGGTGGGAAGCCCCAAGGCATTACGACATGGCCCAAAAGGCGTACACTACACTTGGCAAATTACTAAACTGACCGCCACTAGCAAGTCTCGATCTTTCCAGCTGTAGACTTGGTGATGCAAGATGTGTACAAAGCCGCGGATTTCCATTAAGACCGTCACTTTAAGCCTCAAGTCCTTGATCTGAAATCACGCCGCATCGGGACAGATTCCTCACTGCGCCGATGACGAGGAGTGGTATATGGAGGGAGGCTCATCGACGGATGAGATTTCTGGCTTAGCTACCTCCAGGCTTGCCTCCTTATCCCCTACTCGATGTCTGTGAATAACCTCAAAGAAAGTCCAACGCCGCCCCTTAATGGGGGTCCGGGGACGCGAGGCTCCATGGACCTCACCCGGATAGTTAGGTCTCGAAAGCGACTAATAAACACGGTTGAGGACTCCAAGCCTGAGTGCATGTGTTGGAATGTGTCTTTGCGGTGTTATTGTAGGTACCATCCATGAAACCCTCCTTTCATCCCTGCATATTGAGAATGTAGCCAAGCATCCAAATGTAGCCTAACATACATACTCCTTACTGTGCAGTGACAGCTTTCAGGGCTAGCAGGGAGCGGGAGAGAGATGAAGCTTGGTACCCAGTGCGCGGAGCTGTGTCGGAAAAAGCCCATCGAGCCTGATTGTGATAGGTGCACACGCAACGAGAGGAAGCACTGCACAAGGGGCAGTGCGGGCAGACACGGGGTCGATGGATGCCACTTAAACAAGGTCCGCCAAGACTGTGGGTGAGCAGCCGAGCACCTAATTGAGCCGTTAGCCTATCAGGACGCGTCCTCAATTTAGCTTGAACACCACCCATCCCGGTCAAATCTCAAACGAGTGGGCGAGGGTCCAGACGGTTTCTCCAACCAAGTATCCGTACACTACGTACTACGTAGTAGGCTTTTCAGGTGCGAAGTTTGGAAGCTGGTGACGAGTTGGCGATGGCTCAAACCCAGGGGTGCCTCCCGTCAGTGTTGCTGCGTCTGTAAGTCCGCCCTGGCATTCTCGGGAGCACGGGGACTCCTTAAATCGAGTGGCAACCGGCTATCGGCAAGAGAGTCCAATACCCTCAACTTGACCTCTGGGACAATTAAGTTGTGTTTGTTCCTGCAGCCTGGCTGGTCTGCAACTGCCCGAACCACGAAACCATAATCGTAAATGCATTCAGTTTAAATCAATAAACCCACGAGCGACATGGGGCTGGCATGGACTGGCTCGGGTACGATCCTCATCGACAATTGGCATCGAGGGACCAAAGCGTGCGTTGAGTCCCATCAATTGAAAAATGCTGCATGAAGTGTAATCTGGACGAGTAAGCAGGTAACAATCAAGTATCTCTAAGGCCGTGCTTGGTGCGGAGGGTCATCGTTCCCAGGATCCGATCTACAAAACGTGACAATGGCTGAGTCCAGCTTCCCGCTCTCAGGAGGTCTGTTCCGGTCAAACTTGGCGCACGAACCACCCGCCCCAGGCATGCCAGGGGAGTGGGCTAGGAGGAAGCCCTCCACTGAGCTTGGGGTCATTTCTGCCTGTGCTGCAGCTGCCCCCGTCGACTTTTGCCAGCGAACGGCCAAGCAGCCAAATGGGAAGGAAGCCCCTTCCCACCTACCCATCCATCCACACCTAACCACCACCTCCGCCACGGTATTCTTTCACTTCCCGACACCTACTCTTCTCCTCCTTTCTTCCCCTTTCGTCCCTTCGCCCCTCGATATTTCCCTTCTCAACCTTTAATCCTCACCCGCAAGCGTTCCGCCAATTATCAATCATAGGCATTCACCCGACGTCTCTTCCATCTTTTACGACGATTGGAGGGAGGTTGCGCTGGCAGGCTTTGCGATCGGTCCAGGTGGCAGCAATAAAGAGAGACGGACAGGGCAAAAGAGCAGTCTAGGGCTCGGCTGGACAAGGAAACGCATGGCTCGAGCCTGAATAGTCTCAACGACCACCAGCCATCGACGATAACGACTTGATTGATCTCTGCCGAATTGCTTTGAACGGAACACTCTTCGAGCTCCTACAACAAAGGAACGAGCCTGACGTTTCAAGCCACACTTTCAATTCGTACCGTGTTGCCATCGCATCGAGGGCACCCTTTGAACCATTTTCGACTTGCAACTTTCATTCAGCATTATCACTTTTTTCAGTGATCGACAGCTTTTCGGTGACAGGATCGAGAGGCTTCCTGCTGGACAATAACACCTCTTGGGTCACCCGTGGACTAGTCTAAGCCTTTTTCTGGAGCGACGAACTTATTAATTTGGGATTTGAACGCTTGTGCTGTTGGTGCCTTTTCTCCAGCCTCCAGCGGTTCAGCCCACCCAGTCACTCCTTTACACCCGCACCCAACCTTACCAACCTTGCAAACCTTGCCAACCACCACCACCCACCACATCCCGCATCCACAGACTTTCGCACAGGTCCGTCTGACAGCCGCCTTGCGTCGACTGAAGTTCGGAACACCCCACCGCATATCACCTCGTCCTCTCCCCTAGGCGCCATTCGCACTCTTGCTCATTTCTGCTCCAAGGCTCATGTTTCACCAGACACTACACATGCACTACCTTTCCTGATACGCATTGCACCAAGACACCAAACTTCTGCGCACGCAAATCCTTCTCTATGCCATCCTACGGTTCGCTCCATTCACCATCGCTGCGAAAAATGGAACACTCAAGGGCGCAGTACGGAGGAGGCCGCAGAGGCATGAGCATCGGCAATGTTATCGGCGACCCGTTTGCCCTGGCTACGATATCGATCGCTGCTGTGAGTTTGACCCAATCCATCCTGGCTTGACCCTTTGATCCTATCGGTTTTCGGCAGGCAAATTGCTTACTGTTGCCTCTCTTATGTTCTAGCTTGCGTGGCTCATTGCCTTCATCTCGTCGATCGTGGCGCAGATCCAAACGAACTCGCAGTTCCCGACGTATACGTGGTGGAGCATTGTTTTCTACTTCTTCCTGATCCCGGGCGTTTTCGTCGTTGTCGCGTCAGACGCCATTCAGACGTACCATGTCGCCATTGTCGGCTACCTGGCCTGCGGCCTCGTCCTTACGACATCCTCCGTGAATGGACTGGTCTACTCAACCAACGGCGCTAAGGAGGCCGCTGCTGCTGGGTTCATCCTGTTGTCCATGGTCACGGTACGTCTGCTTTCACTTTTTTTTTACGACTGATGAGCTGACAAAATGACTCTCGTTGGTTTTTGGAGAGACGAGATTGCTAATTGGACGCGAAACTGCAGATCGTCTGGATCTTCTACTTCGGTTCGGCACCGTCAGCGCTGCCGCGGGCTTACCTCGACTCGTTCGCGCTGGCCAAGGAGTCCACCACGAACCGCCAGACCATGAACGGAGGTTACGGCATTGGCAGGCCCGAGACCTCGACCTCGGTACAGCCTCCGCAGATGTACACTTCGGCGCAGCTGAACGGCTTTGAGAATCCGTCACCTGCCAATGGCGTGCAGCGGAGCTCGACGCTAGGTGCCGGCGGGTCTTTCCCCGCCCCTGGCGTGCCGAAGAGCCAGACGCCACCGGCCGGGCCGGCCAACGAGGAGATTGTCCCACCGACTGAATATCCCTACCGGGCGAAGGCGATTTATAGCTACGAGGCAAACCCCGACGACGCCAACGAGATCAGCTTCTCGAAGCACGAGATACTCGAGGTCAGCGACGTCAGCGGCAGGTGGTGGCAGGCGAGGAAAGAGAGCGGCGAGACGGGCATTGCACCAAGCAACTACCTCATCCTGTTATAAGACGATGATGCGACAAGGAAGACGCTCGAACCAAAACCAACCACCCTAATCCTATCGATGATGATGACGATATAAACTGTGGGATCAGTCCCCGCTGCCACTCGTTTACAGCCACATTCCGCCCGGGATTCCGGGACTTGCTTGGTTTCCCCCAAGACGGGAGAAGATGGGCCCGTTCTGCGGGGAGAAAGAAGCACGGCGGTTTGCTGGAGCCTTGCCTTGCGCTGGCATGTGTGGCCTGGCCTGGGAACTCGCCCGAGAGAGATACCCCTCTGACTACAACTCGCACAATCGGGCGGTCTTGTTGGAGAAAGGAAAAGAGAGAAAGGCGTGAATCACCCTGTTTCTCTTTGTCAGGCGCATATGCATGATGGGTTGACACGGGACGGGACTTATTGACATATTATTTTTGTTTTTGTGAGAGAAGAGCACCCGGGACACACGACTTGGACTGGGTTATACTGGTTTATTGCTCCAATTACCGTATGGATATGGTCAGTCTGTCTCCCCAGTCTGGTCCTCTTGTGTGCTTTTAGAAACCGAATTGTCTGGACTTTGGATGTGTCGGAGTAAAATGGAGGCTGTCGTTACATTTTCCCAATGGTTTCTTATTTTCTTGTTCTCCATCTTCTTCTCGTTATTTACCCACCCTTTACGTATCACACAACGTGCTCTACTTTGTTTGTTTCTTCTGTCTATCGAGCAAGGAATGACTCTTCTTGATTCTCCGATGCCTGATTTCTACCCTCGTTTTGGTGTCTGAGCGTGCGTGCTCGAGTGATTTGTTCCTGATGATGTCGACCGATGCATGGAAAGATTACTCCTTCTGCCATCACGCTTCCCAGCCCAGCTGTATCTATTATTCGAGTCTTCTTTGTAGTGGCCCTTTCTTTCGTCCCTTCAAATTGATCGTTTTTGTCTCTTTGGATAGCACATCCTTTTTTTCTCTTTCTCTTTTACCATTTCTGTTAGTCGTCCTCATTCATGATATGAAGAATATTTTCATACAACTGGGAGCGGGGGAAAGGATTCGGATTGGGAAGAAGAATCGAACGAAGCACTACACTGTAATACAATCACCAGGAGCTATTAGGATGCGCAAAATCTCGTAGTGGACATCGAAATATACAACTGAACACGATTCCAACTCTCGATCGGCCGGTGGCGATCCTAGTGTTGTCGCGCGGTTTACTTAGTATATACCCAAGGCGATACATAAGGATGAGACCCCAGAACACGGCTATGCCTTACAGTGAAGTCCCCTAGAAGTTGCCCTAATAAAAAAGTCAAGGGCGGTCACCGAGTGCCCGTCAGTGACCACCGATGGGCTGAAATGCCTGTCCTGGTGTAGCCTAGCACGGTCCACGGGGGCGTGTCTAGCGTTCAACGCTTGTTGAGGGAACGGTCGGGAATTTTCTTTTTACGAGCCTACCTAGGCGTCGTTGCTGACTGCACTGCGGGGGCTACACTCAAGAATGGAACTGCACCCCAGAATGAATTACAACCAGTCAGGACGACCGAGGACGAGGGTCTTAGTGGGCAGAATCTGCCGAGCTAATCCGCGTACCAGGTAAATGCCTTTCACGTGACGGAGAAGGAAGCGGCGGTCTACCAGATATAGATTTCTTGAGATGGATTCGGGAGCGAATCCTTCGCCACAGCCGTACATGAATTCTTTGGCACTCGGGTAAGAGAAGACGGATCGCATGGGGAGACCTCGTCATCATACGGTCCACATGTATGACTGGGTCCCCAACAATCTAGATGACATCGCTGATTCTCGTCGTTCAGGTGGAGAGGACCGGGAAAGAAATCATTCCCGATGCGTGCACCCTTCAGTACCCCGGTGGGCGACTGGCAGGGTGGGTGGGCCTATCACCTGAGGCTTTCCACGCTACTCAGCTGGTCAGCCTTCGGACGTAGCCTGGCACAGAGGGTCGGATGGGGAGCGTCCTTGTGGAGAGTAGATACAAAAAGCTCAGCCACGGCGTCATTGCCGCTCCTCCTCTAATCTCTCTCCTGCGACACCCGACGCCCTCCGCATCGTGTTTGTCGGGTCTAAACAAGGCTCTTAGGAGGGACCGGGGCTTGTTTTTTGTGTACCTCCCGCAGCCAAGCTGACGATGGCGACGCTGATAGTGATGCTGGCGATGAAGATGAGGGCAATGATGGCAAGGCAACAGCGGAGAATTTCCTCTGCCTAACCCTTGTGCGGAAGCAGCATAGCAAGCCGCCGGCCAGGGGGAGGGCGGGCGTGGCATGGCCAGGAGGCGCGAGGATATCCCGTGCCAGACAGAAGCTGGGGGCATTTCTTTCCATCGTTTGTGTCGTCAACGACCGGAGCGGGCCTACCCGCCCAGCCGCAGCCTCAGCTCCCTCTCCTTCTGGGCCACCTCCAGCTCGAGCCGGTCGACGGCGTACTTGAGCGCCTCGCGCCGCTGCCGGACCATCCTGGCGCGCAGGGCGGCCTCGCCCTGGAGCCTTGCCGGCCGGCGCCCTCCCGCCCCGGCCGGCGCATCCGCCGCGGCGGCGCCTGCCCTCCCGGCCTTCTTCCTGCTGCTGCTGCTGCTGGTAGCAGTTGTGGGGCTCCCGTCCGGGTCCTGGGACAGGCGGCCCGCCTGCAGCTCGGCCTTGGCCTTCAGCGTCTCGATCCGCCGGGACTGCCGGTCCAGGTGGGCGTCGGCGCGGTCGAGGAGGAGCGTCACGAAGGGCCCTATCTCGGAGCGGAGGGACGCCTCGGCTGCGGCGAGGGTTGTTGATGGGATTAGCTCGTAGTGCTGCATCAATGCGCGCTGGAGTTATCAAACCTGTCCTGCCTGGAGTGGGAGGGACAAATAGGGTGGAAGGGGCAGGGTGAGTGGTTGGGGATAAGTTTAGACAACTTACTCTTACGGTCTTGAGGACCGAGACCAGGCGCGGGAAGTCGGCGACGCCGGAGTCGAGGGTCTGGACGGAGGACTCTAGGAAGGAGAGGGAAGTGCGGAGCGAGGAGACGCAGTCGGCGTAGGTCTGGAGCGTTGGTGTTTGCGCCGCCATGCTAATCTGTGTGGGCTGGGGAGCTCCAATGTTTACTTTTGCCTGAAGTGATATTTTTGTGCTCTACGGCGCGGGTCTCCGTGGGCGCCTTTGTTTATTCCACCACTACTTTTGATTGTTGTGACCTTGGTAGATGGCTGGACAATGGTGATCAAGGCGGGGGAGAGGTTGGTGTTGTCTGAGACATTGATCGGGTTTGACACTGGTGGTGAAACTTTGGCGGCATGTGAGATCTTTGGTCGCGTCACGATCAACGAGGATCGGAGGGGGCGGGACTAGACGGGGCGGGGAAATTTTTGGCGGGTGGGTCAGGTGGTATCCGCCCGGAGACGTTGTGTTGTGGCGCAGAAGCAAAGGACGGGATGCACCAGCCACCCATGAATTCTGACCATCTGCTCTTGCAGATGTTAATTGGGTATCATCTTCTCAAGCAGCCCCCGGCACTCGCAAGAGACCTTCCATCTCAAGTACCTCCATCCTAAGAAAATTGCAGGTATTGCCGACATTCCTGGGATAGAGCACCGAAAACGCGGCCTGGTTTCTGATTATCGACGAAGCCAGAGCGCCACTTCCTAAAATGAAAAATGACATGGACCAGCTGGATTGTCCGAACGGGCCTACTGGCCTGGATGTCAGGATGCTCAAACGCGGCCCATTGGGGAACGACCTCTGGTTCCGAAGACCGTCGTCGCTCGCCCCGCCACCACCACATGGTGATCTCGAGCCTCTCGCTCCCCTCCGGTAAGTTCGCGCGACGGCAGCATCCCCCTTCCTGCTAAGTTCATCGCCGATCCAGACCCGTTAGGGTCGCTCACGTGGTCGTCGGGAGATGCACGTCGCCGTGGATGACCAGACTCAGGTTGGCGGGCCTGAGCTGCACTCAGGAGTCACTGTAGGTTGCTGAGCTGTCACCACTCGTCCCTCTCTTGCAGCCTCCGGAGTCCTCCTCTTGCGTTTCGTGGAGGGCTCGAGCAAACTCTTTCGCCACGCCTGTGAGCGGGACCAACTCGTCACTGTCCATCCTCTTGACGAGCTCCACGCTTTCAGTCATCTGGGCCTTCGCTTGATGCAGGGCAAGCCTGTTCGGGTGTGTCTCACTCGGAAGAAGCGTCTGCGAGGATGTAATCACGTAGTGTCTAGTCAAACATCGCCTCCGCGGAGCGGCGTGGAGTGGGCCTTGACATAGTCTCACTTGTACTGGACCTTGTGTTCTTGACTGATTCTTTTTGTCAATCTGGGCGTTGGTATGACTGCTTTTATGTTCTCCCCAATAACTAGCTGCCGCCTTAAGTTTCACCCCAGCGGGCACCCGCTGCCTCCCTCGTGGCCATCGATGCACTAGTCCAGGGCCCAGACTCAAGTCCCGCCCGATGAAGGCGGTTTACAAGTCCAATCAGCCTGAAGTCCTGGCCCTGATTACCCTTTACTGTCTATTCCCTTGCTTGAGGCGCCCATTGCAGTGTCTTTTTCATTTGGTTCCTTACTTTCTTTTTCTTCTTCACCATTTTTGTTTGTTTGTTTGTTTGTGCTTTGTTCGAACTTTGGTCAAGCCTCTGGTTTGCTGCCTTGTCTATGATGAGTAATCCCAGCGTCGCTAGGCTGGTTTCCGGACCTGCTTAGCACAAGTCATGCAGCAACTCGGGGTTCCGGCCGAATGAGTCCATCTCTGTGCCTAGCGGGCTAGACGGCCCATGGTCTGCGAACTGATGGTATCACTTGTACAGCAGGCGGGTGTGATTCTCCCGGACTGTTAGAGACAACCACATTACTACAACCAGACTGTCCCCTACAGGCCTTTAGGCGAAATTCATTCGGATGATACCGCTATATGCCACGGTCCATCCACATTCGAGATGAAATAGGCAATGGCTTTCCGAATGGACCCGAAAGTACAACACTCTAACTGCCAATTGCAAGCCGGCACCAATATTCTCCTCAGGAAACATGCGCGACTATTTTGTTGGGTATCTACAAGTTGCAGTCTTAGCCCTCACATTGCTCTCTTTCAACTATGAAGAGCCATGTCCGCGGAATTTCGTCGTGGCTGCTCTTGGTGCTTTTATCTCGACTTCTGTGAGAGCACAAGGCCGACTCAGGGGTCGCCTGATACCTCTTGGACTTGCGTTTCTGGCGCTTTCTGTCTCTCCGCTCCGTATCTCGTGCCTGAGAAAGCATTTCAGACCAGACCACTTGAGGACTGATGGTCTTGAGAACCCAGTGGCGATGGAGATCCTCTACGAGCCGAAGGGTGTGGAGCCAACACTTGAGTAGTGATAGTCCCATCCCTCCCTCGGTCTTGTTCTCCAAACGAATGCCAAAGAGATTTGAGGTTACTAACATGCCTTACTTTAGCATTGTTGGGGTATATGGGCTGGGTTCGTCTGTCGGCGGTGCATGGACACACAGGAAGTCTGGGAAGCTGTGGCTTAGAGACTTCCTCAAACTCGATATCCCAACCGCTCGCGTGATGGTCTTTCGACACGACTCCAAGTGGAAGGAGGACGCAATGACCAAAGACTTAGTGGACTATGGGCAGGAGCTTTTGGGTGCCCTCGATGGAGAGAGAAGGACAGGAGAGGTGCGTCATGACATCATAAGTGATTAGAAGCCATCATTTGGTAGGGGAATACAGTGAAAACTAGGCCACTTGACAGTAGCTGACTAACAGACACAACCTGACAGGTAAAGTACCGACCAATCGTCATGATTGGGCACAGCTTCGGGGGGTTACTGGTCGAAGCGGTACGGTTTGATACCATGATTGTAGATGCGAACTGAACCAACTCTCTGGAAGTTCCTGAGTGACTAATGGAATTATTCTAGGCACTGGTACATGCCACTTATCCCACCGCCAACCGCTTTCTTCAACGGCAGTACGACAGTATCAGGAAAAGCATGGCCGGGGTAATATTCCTTGGCACGCCACACTCTGGATCTGTCTACTCCCTTCTCGGCAGGGTTCATTGCCTCTTTCACTACTGGCAGGGGGCCAGCAGCCACTTGCCGAAGTACATGGAGCCAGGCAGCGCTGCAATCCGCCAGCTGGAGGACGCTTTTTTGAAGCACTATAAGGGTCTTCCGACCTTTGACTTCATAGAGGCTCGGGCGAACTTTGAGTTTGGGATGTTACTCAGGCCAGTGAGTGAATGACTGATATACAAAGACTCTCCTTAGCCCTCATATTGTCCAGCCTGCAGCCCCGGCAGTAGTTAATACCGACTGACGATCTTCTCCCTTTCTTCATGATGAGATTGTGGATGTTTCCGGTGGGACTCGGCCCGGACAGGATTACATGAAGATCAACACCGATCACTTTGGGCTCAATAAATTTGGGAGTGAAAAGGATGCCAGCTACCGAGAAGTAGTGAAAAAGATCGTGGATATGGCCGAGGAGAAGAGAGGTGAGTGACACTTAACTAATCCCTATCTGTTAATCACCTTGAGGAAACCATAGTCCTAACAGACTTCATAGTCACTTTGGGAAAGGACGAGACGGAGACGACAACTGAGTGATTCACGATCGCTGAATCAGATCACTGCCAACGAGCCAGGCCATTTCTTGGTATGTATCAATATCAACAATGGTAAGGACCGTTCATCTCAGCGAAGCGCACGGTCCTATAGCAAAGCTGCCTAAGGAAATAACTGAAATCTTTATATTGTTGACTAATTACTTCTCCCTTTGCAGCGGAAAGACGGCACCACAGGTACTGTCAAGCGAGTCTATCAAGACTTTGTTTCAGCACACTTGGTTTAATTATCATATGATAAGTCATCAACACCAGGCCGACCCAGAGGAGGGAGGCATTCTTCCAGAATTCAACACTAGTCTAGCCCATTGGAGACGAAATACTCGGCTTCCTGGGATGGACTTCCTTAAGTAATTATGTCTCTGAGCCATGGACCTGGCCAATTTGGGATGAGATCTTCATTTTAAAATCTGCTGAGGAGCTCGTTCCTCGTGGCACTTGCTCAGTCGCAGTAATTACTGACACCAAAACTTAAACTAGCACAGGCTACAGGGACACCATCCCACGGTAGCAGAGTAACATTAGTCACACAATACAATGCATGTAGCAGGGGGACAAACTGAGCAAGCGGCTCTGTGAAAGTTGCACTAGCTTGTAAAGGCCACGGTCACCTCCGCCAGTGATAGATATTTCGCATGTGTTTTTTTGATGCGGTTCGCCAAGAGGTCTTCCTCGGACTTTACACAGACTCTCGGACTTGACCTATAGGCTATTCGAGAGCAAGTTTGCGTTGGATGATAAGCCAAGTGTACTGAGTGACAGTCCGATGTTGTTAGCTCCCTCTTCAGCTGGGCAAGCTAATTACCTCAACAGTAGGAAAACCTGGAGAGACTATAAAACTTCGACCGCTCGGGCTGCCTGTTGCAAATACACCGTGTAGCGAGGAACAACTTGATGTAAGTTTATAGGCTGCTGGGGGAGGGGCCAGAGCAGAGTGCATGTTAATTAACTGGTAGTAAAGTTGCTCGCGTGATAGGCTGCAGCAGTCTAAGTTATGTATCGCATATCAGCTCTCAGCTCTCAGCTTAGCTCTCAGCTCTCAGCTTAGCTCTCAGCTCTCCGGTGCCCCGCCGCCTCCACACTACTGCTAGTAAGGAAAATAAAGCTACGGATACGTAACGGTTAGGTGGTGGTGGTTTCTTTTGCGGCAGGCAGCGTGGGTTGCTATGCTTACATCACCATGCTTGGCCGGATTTGACGTGGGTAGACTGGGTAGGTGGGTACCATCACTACCTTGGGTTAGTGCTAATCGGCAGGGATCTTTATGGGGAATTGGGGGGTAAAAACTTGCGCATATATGCTCACCAGTCAACGATGGCGCTACGACACAGGCAGAACAATATTGAGTCTACGGATTCCCTATCCCAGCAAACTAGAACAATGTTTCTTGATTCTAGATTCTCACTGGTCTCATATCCCACCACAGAGTACGGATATACTGGAGAAGCTTATCCCCGTAGACCAATCGTCTTCGTCCCGAGGATTCGGCGCATAGGTGGTCTCGAAACAACTAGAGGCAGGCAGGCCGGTAGGGGTCAGCCGCTGATATCACAATCCTCCCGACTTTGGACTTGGCGTACCAGACAAATGCCACGCCTTCGATTGGCCGTCAGTGCGCCCTGCTGCATATTAAAACATAATTCCCTTTGGGATATGCTATGATGGGGTTGCTTCCCACCCGCAGTCCTGCTGTTCCTGCACTCTCTCACTCCCCATCCGACACTCTGCGTCTCTGCTGAGTCTACCGTACATCTTCTCCCTGCGGCTGTCTGCAGCGGCCCATCATTTTGGGCGGTTTTGGCTTTTTTTTAAAGGTTGACAGACCGCCGACTGTGACCAAGCAGCCTTGGCCCACACACACTCCGCGGTCCACTTACCCACGTTAATTAGGGCCTGGTACCCGATTGTCGACGGTTGAGTTATCGGAGACGGAACGGACTGATTAACGGGGGGAAGGAATCGCACGAGTAACGATGCAGTCGAAAGCCTTCCTCCTGCTGGCCGCCGCCACCGCGGTTCCGCTCTGCCGGGCGCTCGGCCTGAGCGGCATCACCAAGCCCGACTCGAACCGCCCCTACTGCGCGACGGCCTGCTTCGGCTCGCTCTCGTCGTACCGGCTGACGTGCTCCATCGTGGAGGAGAGCCACGGCGACGGCGGCAGCGACGACCACAGCGGCCACAGCATGGCGGTCGTGACCACCACGCCGAAGTGCCGCGCCGGTGACGGGCCCTGGCTCAGGTCGCTCGCCTACTGCATCGACTCCAAGTGCGGCGAGGTCGGGGAGAGCCTGTCCCTGGCGCAGCTGGAGGGGTTCTGGGTGCAGAAGAGCACGACGGACCCGGAGCTGCCGGCCATGTGGAGCTACACCCAGGCCCTGCACAACGTTTCGGGCACGCCGACCATGGTGCTCACCCACGGCGGGACCATCAACGAGACCGTCGTGCCCCCTTTCTTCTGGATCGTGCTGTGGGGGACTTATTCCATAATGGGGGAGAACGCTCTGTACATGAACATTTTTGGGTATGGTAGATCTTTGTCTCCTGGAATCCTAGCCTGCCTGCTAGACAAGAGCTGCGACGGCTAACCAAAAGCCCCCTCCCCCATCTGGCAACAACAAAAACCAGACTCGTGATACTCGTCTCGGGCTTCGCCCTCCCCCTCCTGCTCACCTGGATCGGCTACCTGCCCTTCATCGGCAGGCTCTACGAGAAGCTCAACCCTTATGTGGTCTACCCGAGCCTGATCGGCCGCTTCCATGCCAGGCCGCTCCCTTACCTCCTGGGCAACCCGCCGACGGTCGGCCAGGCCATCTACGTCTTTTACCTCTTCGCCATCAACCTCATTTTCAGCGCGGTGCTCTACAGGGTCACCCCGGGCCCGCACCTCTGGTTCCAGAACAACTGGCAGCAGATCAATGGGTACATCATGTACCGCACGGGAGTGCTCTCCTACGCCATGGCGCCCTTGCTCATCCTCTTCGCCGGGCGCAACAACATCCTCCTCTGGCTGACCAACTGGCCCCACTCGACCTTCATCCTCCTCCACCGCTGGGTGGCCCGCCTCTTCGTGCTGCAGGCGGTCGTGCACTCCATCCTCGCCGTCGTGGTCTACAAAGACATGGGCATCTACGCCGTCCAGTCGACGCTGGTGTACTGGTACTGGGGCGTGGTGGCCACGGTGCTGGGTTGCGTCATGCTCGTCGTCTCGACACTCTACTTCCGCCGCCTGTCGTACGAGGTCTTCCTGGTCCTGCACGTCGTCATGGCTGTGCTCGTCATCGTGGGCTGCTGGTACCACGTCTGGTACCGCTTCGACATCTCGTCCGGCTTCACCACCTGGCTCTACGCCGCCTGCGCCGTCTGGTTCTTCGACCGGCTGGCACGGCTCTTCCGCATGGCGAGGGTGGGCGTCCGGCGCGCCAGGCTGACCGACGTCGGGGAGGGCTACGTGCGGGTCGACGTCGAGGGCGTCCGGTGGGGCGGCACCCCGGGGCGGCACGCCTACGTCTACTTCCCGACGCTCCACCCGCTGAGGCCGTGGGAGAACCACCCTTTCTCCGTCATTCCCACGTCAATGATCGATCCCCCGGCGCACACCATAAACAAGACGACAGCCGCCGCAGCAACAGCAGCAGCAGCAACCACCGCAACCCCGGAGCACAGCTCCGACCACAACTCCAACGACGTGGAGAAGCACCAGCCGGCCCCCGTCACGGTGGTGTCCCCTGCGCAGCAGCAGCAGCACGACGGCGGCGGCCCGGGCACGCGCACCACCGCCGGTGTGACCTTCTTCATCCGCAAGTCCACGGGCATGACCAAATCCCTGGCGGCGGGCAGCGGGGGCGCCGCCGAGGTGCCCGTCCTCCTGGACGGCGACTACCCTAACAACCCGACCTCGTCCCTGCTCCGGACGGACCGCCTCCTCCTGGTGGCGGGCGGCATCGGCATCACGGGCGTGCTGCCCTGGCTGAGGGCGCACCCCAACGCCCGGCTCGCCTGGACGGTGCGCGTGGGGGGCGAGTGCCTGGTCCGGGCGCTGGACCCGGCCCTGCTGGCGACGGCCGCCGACAGGGACGTGCTGGTCGGCGGGAGGACCGACGTGCGGGCGCTGCTGGACGCCGAGGTGGCGCGGGGGTGGGCCAGGATCGGGGTCGTCGCGTGCGGGCCGGCCGGGCTGTGCGACGACGTGAGGGCGCTGGTGGCTGAGGCGGGGAGGAGGGAGGAGAAGACCGTCTTTGAGCTGGAGGTTGATGCGTATTCTTGGTAGGTGAGGTTTGTTTGGTGTGGGGGATTATGAGCCCCTTCGAGCTCTCTTTGCCGTTGCGGAGGGAGGATCAAGAAACCCTCCGACTTGGCATTGTGATTTGTGTGTGCTTGTGTGCTTCTGAGTCGAATCCTCTCTCATTGGTTCGAAGTTTCATATCCCCCAACTCCAAGATAACTGTTGCGACCATATACGGTAAAGCTCAAAGCCAGCTTCCGCGCAGCGGCCTAGTACTGATCCGTAGGCGGTGAATTAGGCTGTAAGTTGTGCAACCAACCGCGACACAGTAGATCATTGGTTGCATGTGCATAGGACAAACGTCATGATGTGCGCGATGTATTACCACCTAGCTCCATCAACGTACCTTGCACAGTAATAATCCTCAGGTGAGGACCAATGAAACATTGTTCCTTTATCTTCCTCCCCTCTTTATCTTCTGTCGCTGTTCCTGTGCGACGGCTCTCCTCACATACCTATCTATTTCCTCATGGACTCAACAACATGGCGAACTCGTTGAGCATTAGCATATTTGATGGCGGGCTGGTGGCCGGCGCCCTCATTGGCCTGGTCGCCCTCTTGTTCATCCCCCTTCTCCGCCACTTAGCACTGCCCAAGCCGATCCCGGGCATACCACACAACAAAGCCTCAGCACGTAGGATCCTTGGAGATGTCCCCGAGATGCAGAAGTCTCAGAGCGTGCGAGGTTGGATGAGCAACCAGTTCGCCCTGCACAACTCGCCCATCGTCCAGGTCTTCGTCTCGCCCATCGGGAAGCCCTGGGTCCTGGTGAGCGACTTTCGGGAAGCCAGAGACGTGACGACCAGGCGGACGGACGAGTTCGACAAGAGCAGCCTCATATCCGGCAGCTTCTACGGGGCGATGCCGGAGAGCCACGTCACGGTCAAGTCAACTCATCCTCTCTTCTCTCGCAACAGGGCGCTGATCAGGGATCTTATGACTCCGACGTTCCTGAAGGAAGTCTCGGCACCGGAGGTGTACGAGAAGGTCTTGTTGCTGGTGGATCTCTGGACCCTCAAGGCTGGACACAGCGGCGAGAGACCATTCAAGGCCAACAAGGACATCTCCATGACTGCCTTGGACATCGCCTTTGCCGTCGCATTCGACTTTCCTCGGTCGAGCACCATGATCGTCAAGCATATCGGCCACTTGGAGCGGCATCTTGAGGGGAGCTCCCCCGCAGAGTCATGTTTCACTGGACAGCCTGACGGTGAAGATCAGAAAAAGGCGGTCCACTTCCCATCACTGCCACTTGATCCAGATCTGGACGCTTGTGTGTACCTCACTGAGAGCATCAACGTCGCCTTCCAGTCACCGCTCCCGAAGCTTGCCCACTGGCTGTACCTGCAGAAGCCACGCTCCAGGCGGGCGTGGGCTCTCAAGGAGGCGTTGGCCCGGAGGAACGTCGACATGGGTCTGGAGAGGATGGAGGATGGGAAATCGGATTCTAGGGACACTAGAAGCCCAAGGAAGATGAAGTGCGCGGTCGACCAGATCCTGTTGCGCGAGCGGGCATTTGCGGAGAAGAATGGCCTGAAGCCGAACTATCACAGGCGGGCCATCTACGACGAGGTATTGAGTCTCAAGGGGATCGACTTTTTTTTCTTTGCTCTTCAGTCCCAGCCCTCTCCTTTTGTCCCTCAAACTCTAATGCCCATTTTCAGCTGTTCGGCTTCATAATCGGCGGGCACGAGACCACGTCAACGTCGCTGGCGTGGTGGGTCAAGTACATGACGCGCCACCAGACGGCCCAGGACCGCCTCCGCGCCGCCCTCCAGGCGTCCCACTCGGCCGCGCATGCCTCGGGCCGCCTCCCCACGGCGGAGGAGATCGCGGGCGCCCACGTCCCCTACCTCGAGGCTGTGATGGAGGAGGTGCTGCGGTGCAGCCACATCTTCCCCATCATCGCGCGCGAGGCCGTACGGGACTCCCGCATCCTCGGCTGCGCGATACCCAGGGGCGCCAACGTCATCTTCCTCACCAACGGGGACAGCTTCGTCAGGCCGGCGTTTGAGATCGACGAGGCTGAGAGGACCGAGGGTGAGAGGAAGGCGAGGGGTATGTTTGGAGAGTGGGATGCTGGCGACGTTGGAAAGTTCTTGCCGGAGCGATGGCTGAAGAATAAAAATAAGAAGGACGAGGAGGGGGAGAATGGGGAGGGGGAAGGTGAGGAGGAGGGGGGAGAAGTGGTCTTCGACATGCGGGCGGGGCCGCAGATGGCCTTTGGAGCAGGGCCGCGGGGTTGCTTTGGCAGGAGGCTGGGGTATCTTGAGTTGCGCATCGCCATCACCTTGCTCATCTGGAGTTTTAACTTCTTGGGGCTGGAGGACAAGGAAAAATGGGGTGAGTTGGGCAGCTTCGAGGCTGTGGAGGCCGCAACGGAAGAGCCGAGGTATTGCTATGTGAGGCTGAGGCAGAGGAGGATCTGAGGGGAGTGGGGGATTATAGGGGCGTATCACTTGGAACCTAATTATGGGGAGCCGTGCAAAAACTGGGGCGCATATCCGAGTGTGGCTAGTTAGGATTATGCTTCAAGTCGAGCCTCGGGAGGGGGTGCCCAAGAGCTGGCCCGGTTAAGGAGACTGTGAACCACCTTCTACGCTGATAGGAGTTTCCTTAGGAGAGAGGGCATGGCGGGGAGGCCGTACACCTCCTATAGTCTATAGAACGGTAGGACCCGGAGAGGACGGGCAGCAGGTTGATGGCATTGGTTATGCCCTGGTTGAAGCCAGTGAGAAGTTGAATTGGCTAACTGGCAGGTTTATTACATGAATGTTGCTTAACGCCGATTTCGGCGGCCGTGTATCGGCAAGGGGAGTGTACTTTGGACTGCTGCCAAATACATGAAAAGAAGAAGAAACGGATCCGACTGTAAGCAAGGATCCCGAGCGATCTGCCACTTGGTGCAACATCTACCAACACACTACTGCCTAGACCACCGCCTAGACCACAACCCAGACTGCAATCACCAGGCTTTCTAGTCGAACTTGATCGCGTCGAACTCCGCCGGGATATCGGCAGCGCTGGCAGCGCTCTGTGCGATCGCAAGGCTGCATAGAACGCGGGGATTAGCACCAGGGCAGACTAAAATAATAGCAGGGGATGCCATTTTTTTTACATAGGGAAGGGCCTTGTGTCTTACATTTCGTTGTACTGGCCGTCATCGCCGTGCAGGGCGGTGAGGTTGTACTTGGCGCCGTCGGTGAGCTCCAGGCGGTCCATCTTGACGTAGCTCGTGCAGGCGCTTCCGTCAGCGGCCTGGTCGAGGCTGCAGCTGTCGACGGCGCGCTTCCTGGCGAGGAAGCCGTAGCCGGCGCCGGAGTAGTTGGGGCGAGCCGTGAGGCAGATGTGGTTCGCGCCGTTGTTGGACTTGACCTCCTTGAGAGTGCGGCAGTTGCCGCCGCCGTGGCCGCGACCCTCGATTTGCCAGTTGGTTGGGATGCCGCGGAAGGCGACGCTGGGGAAGATCTCGCCCGACGAGCATGCGCAGCAGACGTTGGGGTTGAGGCCGGCGCACACGCCCGAGCCGCCACCGCAGTTGCCGCTGAAGTGGCAGTAGGCGTCGATGGCCGAGACGGCGGTCGCCGAGGCGATGAGGCCGAGGACAATCTTGGAGAGCTGCATTTTAGGTAAATGGCAATGGGTTGACGGACAGTTGAGGGACTGTTCAGAATTCACCGGTTGGGTGTGGAGACTGTTCTGCTGGCTCTCTGCGCGATAGATCTGAGGGTGAGTAATAAGGACAGAAACTGAAGAGGGTTGAAGCGAGAGGGCAACCGCGTTTTTATATTCGTTTTGAAGACTGCTCATCCGTCCACTCTCCGATATCTTGTCCTCATAGTCATCTTCATCTCCCTCACCCCCTTCTCCTTGGCCTTTGATGAGAAGTCAGGTCATCCTTCTGTCCGACCACCACGTTGCCTCTTACCTCCTTCTTCTTGGCCTTTGATGAGAAGTCAGGCCGTCCTTCTCACCGACCCTCTTGCCCCTTACCTCTTCCTCCTTGGCCTTTGATGAGAAGTCAGGCTATTTTTCTCTCCGACCACCTTGCCCCTCACCTCCTTCCCTTGTATTACAGGGGAGCCCCCTCCACCGTGTTCTCGCTATCCATGGGAGTCTGGGCCAGGACATCAAACTCATCTAAGGCCACCTTCTCCTTGTCTCTATGCTCGGCTAAGTTGCCTTGAGAGTCAAAATTGGAACATGTAACAGTGCAGCACCGGATACGGCCTTGCAACTCCGACTCGACGAGAACACTCGGCGTTTAGTGGAGCTGGATAAGAATAATAACACGCGCGATACGCGATACCCGTAGTATGGTGTAGTAGTATCGAGCAGTTCACGATTCTCCTTCAACACACTAGAGAGGGCTTGCAAGTCAAGCAAATAGACATCCCCTTTCAGCCTCGGGATGCTATCCACGCTACCAGCCGGCGAATTCCAATTGGTGGGCTATACGTACCGCCTGACGCCTCGGACTTGTTGCACAACTGACAGGCTTATAGCCTCGGACTGCCGCTCCGCCGTTCCTTCGATGCAACTGCGCCGGCTCCGGGCCCGGGCCTGAACGAAAGCGTGTGGCCCAAACCTAACCACACAGTTGGGCTGAGCTGGCCATTATGACCCCGCGATCGTTAGAAGGATCAACGAAACCTTGGACCAGCGCAAGTCCCGTGTAATGATACGAGATGTCCATGGTCATCATCTGCCCTCCGGTGAGCGTTGTGCCGGTCTCAACGACGCATAAGTAAGAAGAAACCCTAAAAAAGTAACCATAGCCCCGAGCGATCCCTCGAATTTCAAAATTGCGAAACCCACCACCTTTCGGCGATAAGTCCTACACATTCCCGATTTGGCCTAACGTTTAATTAAGTAATCGTCATTAACCCCGATACCAACAAGCAAGCACGCTCTAATGCTGCACTCCTAAATGCCCTACCGAGTGCCTCCCTAAGTGCTAGGCCCAATCGGGAATATGTAGGACTTATCGCCGAAAGGTAGTGATTTTTGAAATTTGAATGGGTGAAATTCGTGGGGTCCGCGCCGAGGCCAACACCTGGGCTCCCCAGACAAACTCCCGTCAGTCCCCCAGAAATGATTCAACGACTCCATTAGGCTTTTCCCTTCCCAGAACACGAAAACAGAGACGTATAATCGAGATAAGTCGAAGCATCTAGTCTCAGGGGCTCAGACCAGATGCTGTATGGACGAAGGAATTACCGTGTGGATCTACTACGCTTTTATCCAGTCAAATCCACGCTCAACTTCGTCCGCATCTGGTGACAGTAACTAAGGCTTACACCTATACAGGGGAGTGTAGTCACCACTTGGAGGGAGCCCACCAGGACTGCTTAGGGGGTGCGAGTGAGCAGTCAAGTGGTGCTCGTCACAATACAATCTGAAATGGCTTAGCCTTTAGCTATCTCTTCGAGACTATAATTAAAGTTTGACTCTCTTCCCCCTTGACTTGCCAATAGCACTCGGTTTTCGTTGACAAAGAGGTGGAGATTAATGTCATGCCACACATGGCCTCTTTGCCTGCCGTCCTGTACGAGAAGTCAAAGGGGCTCAATATCGTAGATTTCACCGTTTCCTAGGTAATCAGCAAGAGTCCAGATTAACCCGGTCCTGGAGGCTCAAGCAGCCATGTACGCAACTTTTCAATGGTAACGCGAGAAGCCAATTACAGTGAGGAAATCACCTCAATGGACAGTGTTCAGCCGTCGATATCGGGGTTGAAGCCGGGCACCTGAAGCACGGAACAATGTTAGTATCTCCCAAAGGCGAAGAGACTAGTGGCGGATGAGAAAGAGAAGTGGTAATTAATTAGGTACGGGGGACATGAACGACTCACATTGCTACCAGCAGCCTCCCTAAGCTCAGCGGCAAATTCATCATCCAGCTTGGGCCCAACACCGCCAGACCAGGCGCTCAGCATCCTGTTCCGCAGGTCCACGCTGGGCCAGTTGTTCCAGCCAACCAGGGCGCCGCGGAACCACTGGCCCGTCTCATTCTCGACCGGGTTGTCGTCCTGCGCGCTGGCCTGGCGGATGCAGTGCGTGCTCGCGCCGTCCTTGTGGTAGACCAGCTTGGGGCGGCCGTCGGTGTGCAGCCTCGGGGTGGCCGTGCCGGAAGGGTAGCCTCCGTGGCACGAAGGGCTGACCCATTTGATCTGGTCGCCCTGGACGAAGACGACGATGTTCTCCCAGTCGTGGCGGTGGCCGCCGAGGAAGGAGCCCCAGACGGCCTGGTCCTTCTCGAAGTAGTACTCGTACATGATGGCGCACCAGCCGTTGTTGCACCGCCTGCGCGAGTAGACGTTGTTGTTGGCCAGCCGGTTGCCCTGCCTGCAGTCCTGGGCCGTGCCCTTGAAGGCCGAGTCCAGGCCCGTGTTGGTGCCCCCGCTCGGGTCGATCGCCGCCGTGTTGTAGCAGCCGTCCGTGTCGAAGTCCATCACGGGCTGGAACTTGTACTCCATGGCGTCCGCGGCCGAGGGGAGCGGGGTCCTGACGTCCCGCTGCCTGAGGAACGGGACCAGAGGCGTGGCTTCGACAGCCGCGAGGGCGCCAACAAGAGCAAAGACGGCATGCATTTTTGGTTCTTTATTGCCTTTGTTGGGGTTTTCTTTATTTTTTCTTCTTTTCCCCTTTCTCGCTGTTTGTCAGATTCAAACGAAGGGCAGGGGCGAGCGGTGGTATGGTCAGCGAAGAGAGCCAACTGTAGCAGGGGTACTCAGGCAGGCAAGGAGTGACGAGCCAGCTGACTGTGAATTTGTTTGGAGGCTTCTCTTTCGATTTACTACGGACTGCGGTGGATAATCGCCAATATTTATGTCCTCGAACGCTGGGATGAGCTTCGGGGATAGTGCCAAGCTCAGAGGCTCATGTCACATGTGCTCTCGTCAGGTTGTCCAGGCGGGCCGATTTGTGGCCTCAGCAGGACCGCGATGTGACTATTCCGGTGCCCAGATTGGAAGGTCCCCCGGAACTGTGCTAGTGAGACAGTTCT
Source organism: Pseudohalonectria lignicola (assembly GCA_003049395.1). NCBI lineage: Eukaryota > Fungi > Ascomycota > Sordariomycetes > Magnaporthales > Ophioceraceae > Pseudohalonectria > Pseudohalonectria lignicola. The sequence goes on from PYSP01000297.1 coordinate 40,821, forward strand.
TCTGCGCCCCTGTTATGCCCCTGTCACCCCCCTGTTCCTTCGGCCACGTTCTTGGTGCCGGACCAATGGCCACACTGCCAAGAGGTAACGTTAGTACGTACCGTTGAACCCCGGAACTGCACTACCACAACTGCCAAATCGAAGGGGAAAGCCACTCAGCGTGTGCCGCACGCGCATACACAATGGCAACCACAATGGCACTGTCGAGTCGCATCGTGGAATGTTTGTTCAGAGCCCACTTTGTCAATCAGTTTGAACTGTGCCGTCCATCCAGGTGTCAATTCCTGACCACGGTGGGCACTGATTGGTCGGGGTTGGAATCAGTAAGCCGGGCATGTGTGAAATCTCAACTTTGATGGATGCCTACCTACTACGGATTACACCACCGTAGCACCCAGCTAGTACGACGACAGGCGGATTAAACCTGTCTTGCCCCAATCGACCCCTGGGAGCATTCGAGTAAGCGAAGGCCCAGGGGCCTCGGGCTAAGCCGCCCAGGCAGACTAGTCTAATTGCGGGGAGGATCGAGGCGGAGACGACTGACATGGAGGCAACAGCATTAGCACGATGAGCGTGAACACGAATTTACAAAAATAGGCAAACGCTCGAGCCCAGATACTCCCAAATCTTGTCCTACCCGGGCTCCTAAAACCGCCGCGCAAGAGAAGGTAAACACAAGGACCAATAAACTTCGTTTGACGTTACGAAGTCGATGAAGTAAGTGCCAATTGGCTGCAGCACGACGGGAGTGTTACGAAGGGGAGATGGGAAATGCATGTACTACTTGACCGAGGTGAGGCCCGGATGCCCATGGCACCGAGCGGCCCAATTCGTATCATTGTGTGCCCGTGCCTGTCACAAGTTGGAATCTGGGTGGATTCGTGGGTTAGGCTACGTAGGTAATTGTTGTCTTCCGATTCCTCGCCAGTCTCCCGTTCACGGAAATCGGAATTGACTTTTTAACGGGCCGAAAACAGCACCTGGCTTGACGGCGTCGCCAAGCTAGGTTGCTCGCTTTTGTTCGGATTTGATCACTCACTCGCCTGGCACGGCCGGTCCTCTGAAAGTCCGACTCTCCGCCGTGGCTATTGTTGACTGCTCACAGTAAGGCAATGTAGATAGCTACCAAAAACGGTGAGCGCAAAATTGTTTAATGAAGGCAGTAGGCAGAAAACAAATTTTGCGAGGCAATGGTCTCGGTTTGCCTCAGTCTTGGGGTATCCGAGCAGTTACTGCGATGCCTCTGAGGGTTTCGATGTTGCCTAGCATCACTGTGCTATGGTTGTGGCCTGTAAGATTTGGGAGTCATCCACTTATCAACAAGACAGGTAGCCCAGTATTATAAGAGCAGCAAAAAGGTGCAAGTTTCGATCGAAGAACAAAGAGAGAAACCATTCATCCAACACGACAAAACGAACATCGAATTGAGCTTTTGACAAACCAGACGACTTCGAATATTTAATTAGGCCGTCCGCAGAGATCACACGACGAAAATTGGAAGATCCAAGAGCCAAAATTATATATATATTATATACAACTTACCGTGGATACGACTATTAAGTGCATATTCTCCCAAGATGCAACTTCGCTCCCTCACCGCCGGGGCCGCAGCCCTCCTTCTCCTCTCTACATTCTCGGCAGCCGCCCCTACCCCGACGCCCGATGAGCATGCGACAACGGGGGCGCTCGAATCGCGCACGGCCAAGGTCCTGACCATCAAGGAGTGCAAGGCCCAGGGCGGATGGACAGGATGCAGCCAGAAACCACGCAAGCGCGTCTGCTTCGCCAACAGGAACCGGAAGGTCGTCTCCATCGGGGACCTCAAGGGATCCAAGGTAGTCTGCAGACCCTACCACCCCTACGCAGGCCTGTGGAGACCGGGCGGCCCGATGCCAAAGGGCTTGAGTACTCCGAAGAGGTCGGTCGGCGGGGAGGAGGAGGCGCAGGCCGAGGAGGCGCCGATCCTCGAGACGCGCCGGAACATCCTGTCCATCAACATGAACACCTGCAGGGCTCGGAAGGGGAGAGAGGTCTGCTACATTGGCAGGCCGTCCTGCAGCGTCTTTGACGGGATGAGCATGTTTATATATTACCCTCTCACGGACTCGAAGAAGAAGTGCAAGCGCTTCGGCAAAAAGACGGGGAAGAGGGATGAGGATGCCGAGCAGGATGAGGCGGACTTTGAGGAGGCCGAGCTTGAGGAGGCCGAGCTTGAGGACGCAGAGGCTGAGGACGCAGATGTCGGCGAGGAGGCCGACTTTGGCAACTATGACGAATAGGGGTTGCAGAGTGCTACTGTGAAACTGTAGTTGGATTGCGAGACTTGTCATTAATAGTTCTTTCTAAGGTCTGGGTCATTGGCGTTTTGTTGGCTGGAGCAAATGTGTGCTACGGGAACAACGGCGTTTGGGTTTGGAAGCGAATAACTATGGACTTGTTACCTGCACTCGGAGTTGTTGAGGGTTTGATTAATAATTTTGATTGCTTGGTTTTCGAGATAATTGACACACGGCCTTCCTTGCCTGTTTTATGTCCATGTGAATAGCCGCTGCATTAATTACTTAGTAACTATCTCCACCCCTTGTGTCTTTGTTCCAGTCTAGGATCGAAGACTGATAAGGAAGCCGTTCAGAACGGCAAATTTTGGAAGGCTATAATGCCTTCACGTCGCTCTTGGGGAAAATGACATCAGTATGTCACGTTCCTGCATGGTCCAGATGTTCTAAGGGTGCCCAAAAATCTGTGCTTTGTTGTATGTCTTGGAGCTGTCAACCCAATGGCGCCGAGACGTAATTACTAGCTCACTTTAGCAGTTGCAGTCACGATCACGAAATCTATTGTTCTTCAAAAGATGCTGTGCACCATGGGTTGGCCCTCCTCCAAAGCTGCTGTTCGCGACGTGTAATTACCAGGCAGAGCCTTTAACGGGTGACTTTCACGAAAGGCGTCAAACTCCCCTCATTCGAAACGAGAATTCTGGCCCAGTCCAGGTTACCTAACATCAGAGAATAGAGGAAGGAATGACATCGCCGAGCAGAATTCCCCTTCTCCTATCGAATCGTAAACAACCCTGTTTTAACGCCAGGAACAGTCTTCACGATCATTCATGGATTATTACACTGCAATAAGACGACTTTATAATTACTTTATTATCAACTGCTTCAACTCCACACAGGGACCAATAAGTCCACAAGTCAGTCTTGTCAGGTGCTTTACAATCTAACCCAATAGTAATTCCCGCTCATTATCCCACCCATATTCCCGTACGCGCCCTATGATATTCTGGAGACGATCCTCCTATCTCTGGAACCCAGCCACTCAAGAAAGACACTAAGTAAAGGGGAGAAAGTAATTCTATCATGCAGCATAGTAGTCTTCGGTCTGGCGATCCCTCGCGATGTTCTGTCGCTTTCATTTCCCAGTGTCTACTATGGTACTCCATATCTTCCGGGCTTAAGGTTGTTCCCAACCCGAACTTCGTGGAGACCAAGGATTGACGATTCTCGAAGTCGAAAGATTGTTCCATGGTTCTTCTCTCTACCCCTCGGAAAGCCATCGGCCCATCGGAGTCTGGCTGTTATTTTCTGGGTAGGTTGGCGAGTCCTGAACACCTGAGACAGGGTCTAGATTATTATGGGGGCTCTGTGCACCCTTGTGCTCGCTGAGCGGCTGCATGCTTTCGTCAGGCCCTCGAGAGTCGAGGCTTGCATAATTCCAATTGCCTTGATGCCTGTTGCCAGAAACAGAGTCAATCAATGTATCACTGTGATATAGAGGGGTTCGGCTTGACTTACTCGTCACTGGTTCTAAGGGATCCTTTCATAATTATGTGCTGAGTAGGTAATTAATAATGCCTTGAGGGAGTTCAACATGTAGAAATGGTGTAATCTCGTGGAGTGCGGGATGGCTAGGCTCACTTCCTTCGACGCAAATTAGCACTAAGATGTTTAAGTCGACTATCTAGCTTTCGCAGGATATGCTTATATTCGTTGTGTTTTTGTTGCCTCATGGTAAATACTAGTGCTTCTATGTCTATCTCTCTTCTGGCCTCTCTTTGAGACTCCCGCGACCGAAAATAAAGGCCCCAACTTGGTAGAAAATCATGGGGCTAGGAAAAGGCGTAGACTTAGGGAAACTACAGAAACACGTTAAATATGTGGTGAGAATAAGCGCCATACTCGAGCCCGCGGGCAAGAATCTCTCTTAGACGGCAAAATGGGCCCTAAAGCTCACCCGAGCTGTGTTTCCTAGGGTGGCTAATCAGAAGGATTTCTATCATCCCAAGTCTTGCCATTGGTGGCCCCAAGGCAGCCAAATGGGACACCTGCCTTGGCGGACTAGGCGAATAAGGGGAAGCTGTCCGCTCGTTTCAGTCCCTCTACCAAATTCCTTCAACTTCCTCAAGCTCTGTCGCCAGGCAGACACTTTCTTGTTCTCGACTTTGTTTCTAGGCAAAGAAGCCTCAACTGGAAAATTTCTATGGCTAGTGAGGCTGCGAGGTTTTTTTATTTCCCCGATGTCATAATCCAAAAGGACATAATGATCATGACATAATTAGAGCAAGTTGTGTTCAGTCCGCCGAATGGCGTCGACGATGTCTTCCGTAGTATTCTCAGCAGTTCTGCGTCCTTATCGGTCGAACAGCATGGACAGAATTCCGAGACTGTGAGTTGCGGCTTGTGCGGTCACCCCAGCCAGCTCCGACCTGCCCCTTCGGGTTCGTTGGTTTCTTGGCCATTTGAACTTGGAACCTGCTGTTTGGATTCTTTTGGTCTTCAGCTCTCGGCGGAAGTCGATGGTCCTAGTTAGAAGAACAGCTCTGTCGAGATTTGAGTCAATAATTACCTTGACATTCTGCACGCACGTTGGCACGATTGCGTGCAGCGCTACACATTTTATGGATGTGAACAGTGCAGTGCCCATACGCCATATGGAGGGCGGTAAACGTCGTAAAGTTGTCTGGATATTTGGTGGTGTCATCCACATCTTCTTAAAAAATTTAGTGGATTTTATATGGGAAAATGGAAATGTTGCTCAACTTTCCATTCTTCGAACTGTTGGACCTATTACGCCAACACGCATGACGCCATGGAGCTGGGAGAAGATAAAAAGAATATCCAGCACAGACAGACAGCTCTTGCAATTGGGTGATTATTGGAGCGGGAAGGATCAAGGAAGGTCACTGGTAGACCCATCTGATTTTGTATCAATCACAATCTAGACCTGCTTCTCGAACCACCCGACCTGACGTCGATACCCGCCCCACAAGTACAACAGCAACAGAACGATAGCAAGCTAAATGTCAGCCCAGTCCACAATCTTGGGCCATGTTGAGTCAGCCCCCACCAGCCGCCAGATCCCGGTGCTGATCTACGAGTGTGTTCCATTGGTGCCCGCTTCGGCGATTCTTGCTTTTTCAGTACGTTAATTACCATCCGTACACATGTACTTTCGAGTGGACGACGCCCGCTACGAGCTACCCTACCGACTACTCGCTTATTATCTGGTTTGCTCTATGGTACGGCCACTGACACCCACACGTTCTGATGCAACAGAAGACACAAGTCGAAGAGATGCCGCCCGAGGATGCTCACCTGTGGCAACCCGACCTGTGTGGGTGGTTCACAGACTGGTGATCACTGGAGCGCCACCTGAGGACCGCGAGCGCCCACATTTCAGTCGATTCGCCGCAGTACATGTGCCGGTGGTGCCGGTGCGGTGAGCAGAACGCATGCAAGGACCACCACAATCGGCACCTGACCACGACCAGGTGCAACGGGGTCCTCGAGTACCGCTGCATCTTCAGAGATACCGAGGACAGCCATCGGGCGCACCTCGAGACGTGCCAACGGCCAGGAACCAGGACGCCGCAGCGGCGCAACAGGGGGCGACCAAGGAAAGGAGAGGAAGCACGATGAGGACGATGACTGCGATGACCGCAACTGCGGCGGTAAACACGACGACGGTGGCGACGACACAAGAGGAAGAAGATACTGTACTTTAGGAAGGAGAGTGGTATTCGCCTATGCCTCTACGGTTGCAATGATCGCCTACTTTCCCCCTGTTCCTCCGTGTCCCCCTTTGTTATTATCTTTGTTTAGTAATTACCTGTTAGATATATTTGCTGTTGAGGAATCCTCACCTCTCTTTCCCTTGGCGTAGATTCCTATATTTCTTTAGAGATTTCAATATTGAGACTAATTAGTAGACCTAGGGTCTTGAAGAAACACGATACGTGAAGATAATTGGCCCCAGACTCAAAGTCTTGGACGGCAAAAAGGGCCCCAAAGTCGAACTGACCAATTAAAATATTTACCCTTCCGACCGCCCGTTAAACTGTAGCCTAATGGGCTTGAAAGGACTGCGTAACATGCATGGAGGGGGCGAATTGTTGGTCCAGTTGTTGTGTATCCGTCAGTCGAAAACTGGTACTGATGGTCCATGTACATGACAGACTTACATTTATGCCCCGAGTTGGCTAGCGCGGTTTGTTGGCGGAAGAGTACCGACCACCTGTACTCCATACCCCTCCAGAGTATAAATGCCTGCCGCCTTCGTCCATTCTCCCCACTTGCCGACCAAATGCAGTTGTCCCCTTAATTACCGCCCACACTGTCACACATCCAGGCACTGCTATGTATGATGGCTACCGTATGGAAATCTCAATTACAGATCAATCAGGAAGCGGCGCGGACCACTTGGACCCGATTCCGCCTGCCCCGTGAGCAGGACTGGGTAAAATGGTCGACAGTCTGCTCGGATCCGCATCTCGGCCCTTTCTCAGGCGTGGCTGGCTGTTCGAGGGTCCGGCTAGGGAGAAAGGTCGAGGATCCCGAGCAGGCCGCCTTCATTGTTCGTAAGTACACCGGAGTATATATATAACTTTACAGTTTGTAGGTTTCTTTTTTTCTCTTTTTTTCTTCTACTTTTTTTCTCTTTTTTTCTTCTAC
>PYSP01000298.1:526-22478 GCA_003049395.1 Pseudohalonectria lignicola
CAACAACACCAACAACACCAACAACACCAACAACACCAACAACACCAACAACACCAACAACACCAACACCAACATCAGCATCACCACCAGCAACAGCACACTCAACAACAGCAGCAGCAGCAGCAGCAGCAGCAGCAGCAGCAGCAGCAACAGCATCAGCAGAGGCATTATCACCAACATCAGCAGCAGCAACAACAACAACGCCAGCGACAGCAGCAGCAGCAACACCAGTACCAACGCATGCAGCAACATCCGGCCCAAGTCAGTTACATCAACCATCCCATCTCCCCTCCCATGTCAACAGGTCCAACGGATGGCACAGCAGATTCGTCGCCAGCTGCACCCCAGGCTCTCGTCTTGATGTCGACAGCACCAAACTCACAAGCTCCCACGATGCAGCAACAACCACCCATGCAGCTGGGGGATGCCCCGGCCTGGAACCCGTCCCGTCTCTTTGAGTGAGTAAACCCCTTGATAGATGGATGGGTGACGGACGGATGGGCATGGATATATACTGACAGCGCCGGGTTGTCAACCCTCGATCCAGTCAATGGAACTCGACGTTCGGTACGCCCCAAGCCCCGACTCAGCCCAGCAACACGCGTTCCACATCGCTAAGCACTTCATCAGGTGCGCCCGAGGTGCCTAGCCTTCAGGACATCCAAGCGGTGCAGTCCACCATGCCTCAGACCATGCACCAGGCCTCGCCGCCCAGCTATCCCAACCCAACAGTCCAGGCCTTTGTCACCCCAGCCATGTGGCAGGAGTCTGTTGCAAGTGTGTATGAAGGCGGCCTGAAGCGGGCATGGGACTACGACTCAACGGCGGCCGCCATGCACTTGACGAAACATCACGCTTGATATATGTCGAGATACAAAACTGACGAGGAAGGGAACTTTGTTGATTAGTGGTTTTTCCCCCCCTCACCCCCGCGACAGGTGGACGAGGGATCTCGCTGATGATCTTATGAATGAAAATGATGAGAGTACTACGTATTGTTTTGTTCTTCTGCATTTCTCCTTTTTTTCTCTCCCTTATTCTTCTTTTGTCTTAGTCGACTTTTTTATGTGTTTTTTTCTTCATATTTTTATGAGGTTTTTATTTATGTTTTTATGTTTTTATTATACTAGTCTTTCCCCGAGAGGGTTTGACGACGAATAGAGCGAAGGGAATGGGGAGGAGTTGCGAGTTGTTAGCTAGCTACGAGTGCGGCAATGACCGCCAGTGACTGCTTGTGACACTCAGTTAGACGTACCGACGCTGATGATACCTAGCGGTGTCTGTGTACCCACCCTACCAACCGCGCCAGCCTTGGTGGTTGTGCGTCGTTGACGGCTTCCTGCGGGTCAGGGGTTGATGAGACGCTACGAACTTCGACGGTTGTCCCAAGGAGGGACTAAGGACAGGAGAGCATTCGGCCACATAGGGGAGGAACAGGATACAACTTGTCATGTATATACCCACATACATATATGTATATCTTCTGTGTACATTCATGTAAGATAGGAGTGGCTTGATGACTGATGGCTATCTAGGTAGAGATTAGCTTGGCCAGTTGGTGCAACAAGCCTTTGGACCTTTGTACAATGGGTAGGGAGGGAAACCCCCACCCCCCGGCAGACGATGATCAGGCCGAGCTGTGTCTCAAGATGGTGGAAGCAATGCGATGCCAGACCCAGCCCTCCCGCGCCTCCCGCGCTGAGTTTTGTTGTATGTTAAAATAGCGGCAGGGGCGGGGAGCGAATAATTTCCTCCAACGCTCCTGTCTCGACGAAGGCGGCTAGGGCTGGGTCAGGCGCAGGAGCTGAGGCTGAGTTCCTAGTGCCTGGCGGCGTATGACAAAGTTAACGATGCCTAATCGCAGGCTAGCTAGGGCCAGTTGAGCCACGGTGGTCTGTGTCAGCCGCGGCTTGCCGATGATATTGATGGTGGTGATGCCGAGCCTCGTGGATCCTGCCATGTTCTCGGCGAACCTCCCCAGGAGTTCGTGAGACTGTCTCGCCCATAGTAGTAGTCTCAGGTGCACAAAAGCGACGAACGGGGAGGTCACGTAGGCCACTAATGCCATTAGTAGGAGCCCGCAGAGTCCGACTTAGTCTCCATGGTCAGCCACGGTCAACCGCACAAAGAATGACGGCTTGTTCGAGGGGAAAAAAAGAAGGAAAAAGACATATCACCCGCTGCTTTCCACAGTGGCTCGTCGACAGCCGCCATGTAGGACGGCGCGACGAGGCCAGAGAAGAAGACCAGAGTGAATACAGTGGTCACCTTCAGGCAGGCTAGGAATGTCGTTCGTCCTGTCCCGCCGTGGTAGATAAGGAGTTTTTTGGGATAAATAAGGGGCGCCGTATGTGAATGAGATGTGAGTAGGTCTGAGTGAGGGAGGGGGGAAGAAAGAGAGAGAGAGAGGGAGAGAGCCAACCACATGATTGAGACCCCGAAGAGAAGCTAGATGAATATCTGGCCGTCGATGTGCGTATAACGCTCTCTCCCAAACTGGGCTTCTAGCTGCCCTCAGGCTTCTAGTAGTAGAAGGTCCACGAGGTCCATGAGAAAACCTCTCCTTGTGCAGCCCATTTGCCCCACCTGTCAAGGTTACTGTCGGCAGCGAGATCCCACAAGGGCGGGCCCCTATCTTGATATGTGTGACATTTACAGCATGACGCCGCGCCGGAGAGACTCTCAGACAGGATGAGATGGATGTCAGAGCCAGATCGGCGGGACGAGCCGAATGAGCTAGATCGGCTGGATGGCCAGCAACGGCGGTGAGAGCTCGGCGGAGCATAGCCGCGCAGCTCGGTGTAGATGATATAGATGGCATCAAACGCCTCTGGTCACACGACAAACGACTACGTTTAACTGTGTCGTACTGATGATAATCACTACCGACGCAGCAAAGGCGGACTGCAATTGATTGCCTCGATGACGCTGTGGATTCGTGGAATGCATGGTGGGGCTGGTACGACAATTATGGTTAGGTACGTACCTAACCTACATGCCTACCTAGGTAGCACAGTCCGTTCTACGGATACATACTCCGTACTCCGTGACTACCACCGACCTACTACTCCGTAGGGATGACTCCGGTGCGGGCTTTACTTCTATGGCCCAAGCTCCAACCAAAATTCCCGTAAACCAGTCCGTCCAGGACTCCAGTGCCCAGTGCCCCATGATGTGAGTTCTGGTACGGAACCGCTGGCGCCGCTGTTGATTGAGCAATGCAACATTCTAGACTAATTACTACGTACTAGTATCCGTACGTATCCGTACGTACTCGCCCGCAAGGGAGACCCGCTCAAGCAGTCTTCTTTTGAAGCCACTCGATCCATTGGTCCCGAGTCCAACCGGAGCTGACCTCGCTGGCGACAACACCGTCCAAAATGACGGTAGGGCTGACGTGGACCCCGACAAGCCTAGCCATCTTCACCAGGACCTTGAGGTCGTCGGTCGTCTTGTTGCCCAAGTTGAGCGATCCATCCGGGCCGGGCTTGTCTGAAATGGCCAGGAGATCGTAGACGTCGTCCTCAACAACGCCGGCGTGCTCGGCGGCGACGCGGGCCAGTCGTCGGTATGTCTCGTTCCGGGTCTCGCCGACGACAGAGATGTCGAAGAATTCCTTCTGGGCGTCGAATAGCGCGGCGCTGAAATCCCAGAACCGGGCGGGCGCCAGCTTCAGCACGGCGATGCCGGCCTCGTGGGCTAGCGTGCTCGACGGGTGCCAGGGCTGCACCTGTTGTCTGAAGATAACCTGCAGTCGGGACGCCAGCCGCTGCTGCGCGTCCTGGCGCAGTGCGGGGACCACCTCGGTCATGAAGGTCTTGAACAGCTCTGCCGAGGCGAATGTGTGTCGAACGAGTGTTAATTAGCAAATCGGCATCCCCACGCCGCCGCCGTTCCATGATCTGTCACATGGCATTGAATTGACTGACTTGCCGAGAAAGGGCACACATAGTCAAGATACAGCTCCACTGCATGTGAACCCCCCGAGGTCGTGCTCGTGGCTGCCTCTCCGAGCGGCAGTCGGTGGCCGCTGAACTTTGGTGGGAGCGCCATATCTGAAGGCAGGTAGGTCGGTATGTCGGTAGGTAGGCAAGTAGGCTTGATATGCTGCGGGCGTGGCAGGGCAGGTGGTGTGAAATCGTATGTGTCTTGGAGGATGGAAGGGGGAGAGCTTTGTTTGAGGTCACCAAGCGGGATTGAACAGAGGGACGAAGAATATAAATACCTACCTACCTACCTACCTAGGTGGGTAGCTTAGGTAACGAAGTAGGTTGATTAGTACCACATAGCTTACGTGGGGCGCTCGTTAACTGGCGTATCTAGTCCAGGGGTGCAGGTGGTGATGCAAGTGATGCTGCAGGGCTGAATAAGGCCAACCAAACATTTTTCTCTGTTTTTTCCTTTTTCTCTTTTTTTTCTTCTTTTGTTTTTTTAAGAAGCGCCAAAGGTTAAGGGTTAAAGGAGACAGGAAAGGAGAAGGGGAAAACAAGAAAGAAAAGCCTCGCGATAGCGTGGTTAGTTTAGACAAGCCGGTGTGTAGATAAGACAGATAGGTACCTTAGGTACACACTAAATCGAATCAGCCCTACACAAATTGTCAATTACACAACTGTGTTCTTCGAGACGATCCCCCGCGCAAACTCCCCAAAGGTGATCTGCTGCTGCATGTCAACCAGCTCGCCCAGGTTTGGCTGTGTGAAGACGGCGAGAGTATTACGGGCGACCCTGTTCGGCCCAGAAGGGCTCGGCCCAACCCTTGCGCCCCTGACAAAGTGTGGCACCGCCTTGAACCTGCCTTCGGTGATTCTCTCGAGCGCCTCTCCCGTCTGAAACGCAATGCAGTCCCTTGGGATCTTGACCTGAACCGTCTCGCCCGTCCGCGACCGGATGTAGAGACCGGCGGCCGGGTCAGGTGAAGCGAGAAGCTCATCCAGTGGTAGCGGCGACTCGTGACCGGACGAAGTCCGCTGCAGCTTCGTGCATGCCTCGTCCACAAACATGGCCGACGTCAGTCCTGTCAGGCAGCCATGGTCCAGGTGGGTGGCACACCAGTCGTCGCCGTCGCCGTCGCCATTGCCGTTGCTGTCGGTGCCGTCAATACCACCAACCTGAGAGGGGAAGTAGTGCAGCAGCCGGGCCTTTGTTGTCGTCGACGTCTTGACCATCTGCTCTAGGTACCCTTCTGGATACGCCGGCACCTCGCGGGTGGCAAACTCGTCGCACGCCCTCGCGACCAAGGTGGCAACGTCGATGATGACCCGACACAGCCCCTCAAGCGCCGGCTTGAAGCCCGGCAGCACCGACTCGGCCGGCCACACGTTCGCCGAGAGGTACTCGGGGAAGTTGTCCTCCGAGAATTCAGCCGTGGGCGCCGCGCAGTCCAGGGACGGGTCGACGTAGAAGGCGCAGTTGGCGTAGAAGGAACCCTTCAGCGTGTCCACCTGGCCGTTCCTGAGCGTCTCCTTGCCCAGCGACCAACCCGTCAGATACTTGGCCTTTGCGTTTTCCAGCTTTGAAAGCTCTTGCTGCGGCAGGTTTCCCAGGTAAGACGAGTATGACAGCACCTGACGCCTCAACGCGCCGAATTCTGGTGGCACATCCCTGACCACGAGTATGCCCAGAGAGTCGGGTCCGAATGCCTGCTGGAGCGTCTCGACTGAGATGGTTCCTCTTTGGAGCTCACCCAGAGACACCGTGACCGCTTGTGTAGTAGGAGGCATGCCGCAATCTTTTTCGCACCCAGAAAATCCCCGCAAAAAAACCAAAATAAAAAACCTAAGAAACCAAGAAACCTTCCTTTAAAAACCCCAAACAAAAAAAACAAAAAACCGAAAGTGTTTCTCTCGTCTCGTCGAAGGGCCTGAGGTGAAGCGCGAACGCTGTATTCTGATCAGGATACTCTCTAGGTAGGTAGATACCTAGGTAGGTCCCCAAGGCGGCTAACAAGAAGTGGTGGCGGGTCGGTGTCGCTCAGGTCATGTTTTCTTCTGAAGGCGGGGAACAAGGGGACCTACTATTTATCAGTCGTCAGCTACAAGCGGGGCTATACGTACGAAATACCTCGGTACATACCTACCTACCTACCTACTAAATATCAATACGTAGTACGGATCCCTGACGTCGCACATACATACCCCGCTATCCGGGGCTGAGAAAAGTCAGGTGACCTATCTACCTAGGTACATGCGTACGTACGGATATATACCTACCTGCTGGTCCTTAGGCTCAACTCCTTATTTCCCACCTGCCTGTCCCAGCTACCTACTGGTACTTAGCTACCGGCAAGGCTAAACTTCAATAGTTCCTAGTTCCTGCTCCCTTGCCAACCTTCGCCAGTATCTACATCGTCCGCGACCAGTCAGGTTCGTCGCAAGCCTGGAAATGGTTAAGCCTCTGACCTTCAAAGGGGACAAGAAGCCCAAAAAGAGGAAGCGGACGGATGAGTCGCAACAGCCACACCATCAAGTGCAGCAGGCTTTGATTGACACACTTGGCGAGGAAGCCATCGCTGCCGACGATACCTGGGTCTCAGCCGACGACCTTGGCGATGTCGTTGGGCCGATTATGTTCGTCCTGCCCACAACTTCGCCGTCGTCTCTGGCCTGCGATGCCAGTGGGAAGGTCTTCATCCTAGCCATCGAGAATATCGTGGACGGAAACCCCGTTAGCGCGGAACCCCACGATATTCGACAGGTCTGGGTTGCCAACAAGGTTTCAGGAACCGAGAACTTCCGCTTCAAGGGACACCATGGAAAGTGAGCCACACCACACATAGACACATGATCACATGAACACACACGTCATGCGGATGAAGTGGGGAAGAAAAGAAAGAGAAAAGAAGGCAGCACATATGAAACTGAGGAAACTGACGCACTTTGTCTTCCTAAGATACCTAGCCAGTGACAAGCATGGCATTCTCTCAGCTACATCCGAGGCCGTCTCCCCCTTGGAGTCCTTTGTTCTCACTGCAACACCAGAGATCCCGGGGACATTTCAGTTGCAAACCCTGCGGAACACATTTATAACCCTGGAAGGGCCTACATCTGCCTCCGCTGGCACCGCTGGCTCCACTGGCTCAAAGGCAAAGGCTGCCACCCCCCAGGTGCGCGGTGACGCCACCAACATTTCGTCGGCCAGTCCTTTGCGCATACGCATGCAGGCCCGCTTCAAACCACGCATTAAGGCGTCCAAGGAAGAGAAGGCCAGGGAGAAGATCAGCAGGAAGGAGCTAGAGGAGGCGGTCGGCAGGCGACTCGACGACGACGAGGTCAAGAGGCTGAAGCGCGCAAGGAGGGAAGGCGACTTCCACGAACGACTCTTGGACTTCAAGGTGAAGAGCAAGCACGACAAGTACGGTTGATCAAACGTGGGACTACTAAAATTAAACGGGTGGTTTCCACGCCTTGACGCTGCCATCCTCCCCGCCTGTGAGCACCACTCTCTCCTCCTCGAAGACGCGGAACGCTCGCACGAGTTCCGATCCGTGCGCTCCCGGCAGACCGACGGCCGAGCCGCTTTCCAAACGCCAGGTAGCTGCATCTCCTGAGCCTCTTGAGAGGTGGATTAACTCTAACTTCTGCTGGCTGTTTTTTTTTGGTTTGTGGTCGAGGCGGGGCGTGCGAGAGAAGGAAGGGAGAGGGAAGGAAGAAGAATCATAAGATTAGCGTCAGACACCAAGTCAGGAAGTTAACGCGGTAGGTATGTGTGTATGTGCATGTCTGTCTTGCCTGTGCTTGGGTGTGGGTGTGAGTCTAAGTGTAACAACATACTCATGCGAACCGACCCCAATGACTGCGCCTATGGCGCCTCCCCCCATCGGCTTAGGAAGCACGTCCACGACGTACTGGCACTGGGCGACCTTCCGCATGTCGCCAAGGTCGAGGACTGCGCAACCGGTCTCCAGCTCTTCTGCCAGGTCATAGAGCGCAAGCTTCTCGTCATGCGACACGGCGAAGACCTCGGTACGACCCAGAAACCCGGCGTGATGGATCGAGGCACCGTGGTTGAAAGTCTGGACCACGGCTTCATCCTCATCCGTAATCCTCAGGTCGTAGACGTTGACTAGTCCGTCGGTAGAGCCGGAGAGGAGCATGTTCAGATCGGTAGGGTGGAAGTTCAGCTGTTAGGGTCGAGTCAATACCACTGCCCTGGGATGATGCTTCGGGGTTGCCATCCTCACCTCTGTTACATCATCGCTGTGGCTCTCAACGTACTGAGCCACGGGGCTCGAGACGGAACGTATGTCCCTTTCCACCCCAGCCACGCAAGTGCACATGTGCGTTAGGCAGAACTTTTGGAGGAAACAGACTCGGAGCAGTCGGAGGGAAATGGTAGAGTTCAGGCCACCACGGACGACGAGACCTACCACACTATAATGGAAGCCTGGTTGTTCAGAAACTCAGTCCCCGCGGCCACAAGGTTGGCTTGGGCGTTGCAGGACAGTGCTCCGACCGCGGCTTGGGTGACTCCTGAGGCATAGCGGGACGGTCCGGACAGTTGAGGTCGTCGGCCCAGGGTCAGTATGTTACCACCTTGCCTCGCCCGTTCTGTCTCCGCCCGGGGTGCCTACCTATTTGACCTGTCATCTGGGCTGGACCTTGGTCGCCCGCTCGGACATCCCAGATAGTGACCGTGCCGTTGGATCCCGCCGTGCAGAGAGTGGCGCGGTCATGATCGAACGTCCTTGCCACTGTGATGTTTCCATGAGAGGTTTGAAGTGTCCGCAGCGGCCCTCGCGACAGGCTGGACGGGTCGAACAGCCTCAGCCTCTGGTCACTGGATGTTGCCGCAACACCCACGGAGAGTGGAAGGATGTCAAGAACGTATGGCGGCCCTAGGTCAGAATATGAATACTGGTACCCGTCCACATTAGCGAGCGAGTACATTTCTTGTTTCTTGTTTCTTGTTTCTTCTTCTTGTTCTTCTTCTTGTTCCTTCTTCTTGTTCTTCTTCTTGTTCCTTCTTCTTGTTCTTCTTCTTGTTCCTTCTTCTTGTTTCTTCTTCTTATTCTTCTTCTTGTTCCTTCTTCTTGTTTCTTCTTCTTGTTCTTCTTCTTCTCCGTACCTAACGTACGTACGTACCTACCTAGGCAGGTATGCGAGGATATACGGATATTGGTAGATTGGCAGGGCAAGGGTGGGGAGAGTTTGCGTGGCCCACAGCCGCCCTGTGGTACGGGGTACGGAGTACATAACTCTCCAGGGAAACATAAAGGTGGGCCTCGTATCTCCACTCTGTTCGTGATTACGTAGGTCGGTCTGGTCAAGCAGCTACGGGATTAGACAGCTTGGGTGTTTCTGGACAGCTTGTACTTTTAGACTACCTACTTAAAAAATTACCACTGATCCATTTCATCAAAGGCACTCTGGGGACGCTTCGACTTCCGATCCCGCCACCGTACCTACCTCAAATCTCTGGGTGATACATATACGACAGTGTTCACAAAAAGGAGAAGAAGAAAACAAAAATGACTTCATCTTCAGCTTCATAGCGCATTCTCACAGCGACTTTATTCACCATGAAACACGCTCTTCCATGGTGCCTCCGTAAGACCAGCTTACCGAAACACCATCAACAACCATCATGTACCTTGATTCCTGACCGCGGTGATACTGACAACACCCACTCACGCAGTGCTTTTGCGGGGCATGGCTTGGGCAGCCGATGCAGGCGCCGGCGATGAGGGCGCCACCCGCCCAACCGCTCCACAGACGGAGATAGCACCAGCTGGTGGCAGCGGCGACCAGCCTACCAGGGAGCCAGGTGAGGGAGGAATGGCACCGATACCATTGCTGTAGACGTACCGTACTTCACGTACATTGTGGATGTGTGGTTAGTGTGCTGACAAGTGTCTCTGGCATATCTCGCATTTCCGATCTCGATGTTCGATACAGGCGCCGACCTTGTGGATGCAGCATTGGCCGAGCTTCGACAGTTTCAGAGCCCCTCACACCATCGCAGACGCAAACGGTCCGGCATGCTCGGTGCTGCCTTGCGGTACGCCCTGAAGGCCCTTCCCAGCCTCCGGATCACGACGGCGCCGTCGGCCCCCAGCTCCGCCTCTGGGTCGCCTGGCGGTAGCCCCCTCTCGGAGGCAATGAGGCTGCTGGAGGAGTCGTCGTACAGGAACAACTCGAACGCGCTGTACCTGCTGGCGGAGCTGAACTTCTACGGCAACTTCTCCCACCCAAGAGACTTCGGCGCGGCCCTGGGGTACTACCAGCAGCTGGCTGCCCTGAATGGAAACAGCTCGGCCATGTACATGCTGGGGCTGATGCACTCGACGGGCATTGGCGGCGCGGTGCAGCGGGACCAGGCCAAGGCGCTGCTGTACTATACCTTCGCGGCGCTCAGGGGCCACTCGAGGGCCGAGATGACGGTGGCGTCGAGGCACGCGGCCGGCATCGGGACACCCAAGAAGTGCGAGGAGGCCTGCAAGTACTACAAGAGGGTGGCGGACAAGGCGGTCGACTGGCACCGGTCGGGGCCCCCCGGCGGCATGGGCTGGGCCCAGGAGTCGTACCGCATCGCTGACGACTTTGGCGGCGTCTACGGCGAAGGTGCCAGTGTCTCCAGCTCAGGCATTAACGCGGCCCACGCCCACGGGAGCTTCGACCGCTACGCCTCGATCGAGGACATCATCGAGTACCTGGACCTTATGGTTCATAAGGGGGACTTTAAGGCGGCATTCAACCTCGGGCGCATCTACCACGACGGCCAGCGGGGCCTCGACCGGGACCTGAGGGCGGCCCGCAAATACTTCCTCAAGGTCGTGGCCAAGTACTGGCAGAAGGACGGGCGAGTGACGGACAATGCCCTGCCAGGTCTCGACAAGACGGCCGGGCGGGCCGCGGGCTTCCTCGGCCGCATGTACATGCGAGGCGACGGCGTCGAGCAGAACTTTGAGCGGGCCAGGGACTGGTTCGGACGCGGCATCAGTCAGGGCGACTCGCAGTCGCAGTACGGCATGGCGCTGCTGCTGATGAACGGCTACGGGGTTCCCAAGAACCTAGCGAGGGCCACGGACCTCTTCAAGGCGGCCGCGGACCAGGACTTCGCGCCGGCCCAGGTGGAGCTGGGCCTGCTCTACCTGGACCAGGGTGGGCCGGAGGACATACGCGCCGCCAACGACTGCTTCGAGCAGGCGGCGCGCTATGGAAACCTAGAGGCCCACTACTATCTGGCCGAGCTGATCTACCACGGTGTCGGGCGGGACAAGAGCTGCAGCCAGGCGCTCTCCTTCTACCGGAGCGTGGCGGAGAAGGCCGAGCCGCTGGTCTCGTCTTGGACCGAGGCCAATCTGGCCTACGAAGAGGGGGATCTCGAGACTGCCTTCCTGCAGTATCTGGGCGCAGCTGAGCAGGGCTATGAGAAGGCGCAGAGCAACGTTGCCTACTTGCTGGACACCCAGAAATCCAGCCTCTCCCTGTCGTCTTGGTTGACGAGGAAGCATGATGAAAAGAAGACCAAGAACAACAGCGATGACGACGACGACGAAGATAAAAAAACAAACAAAGACAAGAAGCCCTTGTCGTCATCCTCTTCGTCTTCGTCGTCGTCGTCGTCTTCGTCCAAGGCGTCCCATTCGTCCCAGCCGCCCAAACTGCTGGAGGATGTGTCGCTCGGCCTGATCCACTGGACGAGGTCCTCGAGGCACGGCAACATTGATTCACTGGTCAAGATGGGAGACTACTACCTCGGCGGGATCGGTACGGAGCGCGACGTCGACAAGGCTGTACAGTGCTATGCGGGGGCGGCAGACTACCACCAGAGCGCACAGGCCTTGTACAATCTTGGTTGGATGCACGAACACGGTGTCGGCCTCGACCAGGACTACCACCTTGCCAAGAGGTACTACGACGAAGCGCTGATGACGAACGACGAAGCCTACTTGCCTGTCACCCTGAGTCTCCTCAGGCTTCGGGCGAAGAGCGCGTGGAACACGCTGACCCACGGCCGCATCAACTCGATACAGGACGAACCAGGTGAGTTTTGCTGGCTGGTCTCTGCGGGCCCACACAAAAGGAACGACTGCTGACAAAAGACAACAACAGCCCAAGGCAAGGACTGGTCACTGAGCGAGTGGATTGCCAACTTCCTCCAGGACGACCAGATGTACTATGACGAGGGACAATTTGACGACATGTATGACGACACGATGCCGGGCGGGGATTCTGGCATCGGGGGTGAGATGGAGGACGGGCTCACAGAAACATTGGTCATTCTGGGGCTCGCAGCCGCCCTTGCATTTTTGGTCTACTACCGACAGCAGAGGCAGCAGGCTCACAGGGAGGAGAATGCGCGGCGGGCGCAACAGGGTTTTGGCTTCGGCCTTGGCGGTGGTGGCATGGATGGAGCTAGAGCTGGGGCGGCCCTTCCTCCTGCTGGTGCTCCTGCTGTTCCTGCTGCTGATGGTGCTGCCCCGCGTGCTCGGATGCCCGGTGAAGACAGAGGAGTGTTCCCTGCGCCTGGCGAACCAGAGTTTCAACAATGGGTTGCTGGCGGCATTGGGCATTAAGTCATTACTTAGTCATGATAGACCAAGATACAATGTATTGGCAGGTTAAAATATCCCTGCTGGCGCATGTGTATAAAACGGCACCAGTGTCATGCCTACCTAGGCACCTCGACTAGTACTAGCTACCTAATTTTTGGCTACCGACCTACCTAGATCTTACATAACCTACCTAGGTAGGTGCCCGGGTACGTGGACCCAAGTACTGTACAAATTTACCTACCTATTACCATCGTGGGTCTTGCTTCACGGGAGTCTCCACTGTTGCGGCAGATAGCCGCACTGCGTAGGTATTCTTAGACGGATCTCAGATCCTAGCCCATACCTGCCACTCCGGCTCCGCCAGGCAGGCAGGAGGGTTGTGGCCCAGTGGGAGCCTGGGCCTACCGAAGTACCAATACCGATGCGTCCTGGGTTGCGGCTTCTAATCGCGTCGATTGGACAGGCTCTTGAAAAATTCCACCATTACTGAACTCCATGACTTTGTAGTGCACAGAGTACCTAGGTATGTCTAGATGATTGTTGACACGAGATCTGATTCAGCTGTCAACCTACCTAAGAGCCACGACGTAGCTGAATTATCTACCAAGGTGCCCTCCTAAATACCTACCTGCCTTATCAACCTGCCTACCCTGGGTAGGAATCTACAGAGCAGTACTCAACCTGGGAAGGCGCCTAGTCGGCATTCGGCCATGTTGACACCAGCAGCAAAGCGCCGTCGCGTCGAGGCTGCTGCCAACACCCTCAAGAAGCCATTTCGGTCCCCTCTCATCAAACGACCGCCTCCCCAACGGAACGGGGTTCTAGCCGCGACTCCGCCGCCTGATGATGCATCCAGAGACGGCCATAATCCCGAACCCATGCCCCATGTCTCATCCCAACCTCAGACCTCAAAACGTCAGCTACCTGCCGGTAGCAAGAGAACTAGTTTTGCGAGATCGGGTGAAGGCAGAGATAAACAAGACCAGGTGGACAAAGAGGACGAAGAGAATGAGGAGGGAAACGCAGAGCTCAGAGAGCTCATAGTCAAGTGGAAGGCAGCCACTCGAATGGCGGCTGAGGAAGTCTTCGGCTTCGTGAAGGAGCGTGTCGATAGGCAAGTCGAATCACCCCCCAGGACACCAAGCTTTAGGATGTCCCTACAAGCATCTAAACCCTCTTGGGGCCTAACGGGTTCCGTTTTGTGGCAGCGCCGGCGGGACCAAGGCGTGGAAGGGGATGCAGCGAAGGCAGAATGGGCGTCTCCGAGGGTTCGATGCGACGCCTTCCAAGGTCAAACATGGTTGGGATGAGGACTCTGCCTCGGACGGTGCTAAGGGATCGGGCGCGGACAGTGACGACGAAGCTGGGGGAGCTGGTGAAGCTGACGAGGACGAGGAGGCGTACGAAAGCAACGAATGCCGACAAGGCGATGGGTGTGACCAAGGCGACGCGGGCGAGCCGGTGGTGGTGAGTGTTGTCGTCCCCGATTTACACAACCCCCGCGATCCAGTCTCGGCTCTCGGGGCTCTCTCTTAGGCTCCTGCGACTCTAAGGCTCTCAAGCTTCCATTCTCCCACCCAAACACCCGTAACGACCTTTTTTCTTCTTGTTTGCCGATATGCAACACTGCTCACTCCCTCTTGGCCTGGCCTTGTTTTAGTTCCACATGGGCATGATGCTTCGGAGCCTGAACATCAATCCCAAGATTCTTGGTTACAGCGAGAGTGAGGACACGTGGGTCGACTGAATAGGCTGGGTGAGGATGGAGCTCTCTGCAGCGATACCTATAACGGCAGTCGGCATGTAGGCGAATAGTTATTACCTACTAGCAGAGTAGTGTAGATACGCACTCGTAGTAGGGCAAGCGTAGGCAAGGGGGGAACAAAGGCCCCCGAAACATGGGATGGCCAAGCGTTCGCACAACTAACTACTACGGAGTGCCTGGCATTGGCAACTTGGCTGGTCTGGCATTGCGTGAAACATGACTGGTGAAACAAGACTGCTACAAACTACGCAAAACTACGCCGGCACGGGAGGCATGCGAAACACTCCAAACCACCGTTGCCACTGTCTCAGAAAACAGAATGGGCTGCTACGTACTACGCGATCGGCGTGTTCGGTAGGCAGTTGTAGCCGTAGGCAGGTTCGACTAGGCCAACTAAACTACCTATCCGTAGTACGTAGTACATGCTTTGGTCCCGACTCCCGTCGGCCCCTACAAAGGCTTGGCATCCTCGTTCACTGAATTGGCCGGACGTCGTCCGTTATTTTGGCTGATACTGAGTCTTCCGATCACTCTTGGCCCGGACCGGAACTACCCATCTCTGCTTACCGAGTACCTAGAGCAGGCTCTTACTCACCTACCTGCCCCTACCACCTGCCACCTGCCACCTGCCTCTATACTAGACTACTGGGTAGACTACTAGAAACGTGCCTTCCTGCCGATCTCCATCATACGACCTCCCCGGACCTGGTAGATGTTTCCCCGACCTACCCAGCCTAGTCAAGCCGTCGACCATCTGTAGATACGACCCCAACGGAAACGGGCATCGGTGGTGTGCCGTCCAACCGTACGGATATACACGCTGACTCTGGTCTCAATTGCTCCTGTCACTCAAGCAAGCAAAACTGCCAACTGGAAACCCCTAACAGGTAAACCAGTAACCAGTAACTAGGAACCAATAACTCAAATTCCCCGAGAGCCCGAACCACGAAGCAGAATGGCGGACGCCACCGCTTGGACAACGAGATTCTCGCCCTTCCCAGAAGCCACTGGCACGCCCCCGCCAGGCTGGGTCGAGGAGAACGGGAGATTCATTCCATTCTGGTACAGCAGAGTATGTCAGCATTCAGCACCCGCCAACACCCGCCAACAACCTCGTCCCCTCCGGTCTGCTTCCCGGTGTCCTTACCGATGTGCTGACTTTGCTGTGCCCTCGTATAGACGGGGGTAATCGTTAAATGGTCTCTCTTCCTGGGCCTGTCCGCTCTCCTTGGACTATATCTCTTCATCGGCTACATGCATGCGAAGCGGAGGCTGAAGAAAGGCCTGGTGCCGTTGGCGTATCACCGGGTATGTTGCAGATATGGCGCCCCCCTTCCCCCAACCACGCCTCGAATCCACCACGGGAGAGGCAAGACTGACATCGGGACATCCTTCATCCCTTAACTAAAGTGGTTGGTGAGCAAGGCGGAGCTGTCGCGGGTCGACCCCCGATATGGTTATCCGCAAGCTGCCGGCTTCACAAACCACCGACCAGACTACTACGGCATGCAGCCGATGAACACGGTGAACACCATGCCGCCTCCCGTCTATGACCCGAACGCAGCACGGCCACCCATGTACGACGGCCCGGTCGGCTCCAGCAAGGTTGATGCCGCCCAGATGAGGCCCGACCCGGTGTATGCGCCGCCGCCGGGGCCGCCACCGCCACCTGCAGCCGTCACGGCGACCCACACAAGTTCGAGCAACAACCCATACCGCACATAAGACTACCGTACATGGACGACAGCTTAGCGGGCTAGGGAGTCTGTCTCGATGGTCTGGGAGGTTCTGGGAAGTCTGGGAGTCCTGAGTCGGGATATGGGAGCAGAGACTCCAAAGAAGAGGGTAGAAGACGACGAACAGGACGACGAACAGGACTGAGGGACACCCGGACGGAGCAATTGAAACATGGAGAAAGCACAGAATACATTGTACTATAGGAATAGACAATCCGATCCGACTGAACACACAACACGCACATGATAAATAATATTCTAAACGTAAAGGGAAAGAAAGAGACAAGAAAAAGGGGGGATATCTTGTAATTCGCACACCGCACGGCCAATGAGTCGTACGCGTGCCTGCCTGACTGACTTCCCAAGCAAAGCCACGGTTGCATTTCTCGGGCCTTAGTCCAGATCCATGGCATCGGGATCGGCACCAGGATCGGGATCGGGATCAGGATCGGCAATGGCATCAGGATCGGGACGGGGAATCTGACCGCCGCAAATCGACGTCACGGATGACGCCAGTGTGCTTCCAGCCGCGGCACTCACACTAGGGCGAAGGTTCAAGGGTGGTCTGTTGGCATCAGGGAGGCCTTGTCTGGGATAAGGAGGGATCGACAAGAACGACGGTGTAGCCATCGAGGTGACGGGCACATCTGCTGACTTGGCGCCAGCACCAGCACCAGCACGGGCGCGGGCGCGGGCGCGGGCGCGAGCCTCTATGATGGCCTTCCGGACGCTGTCGCGCTCCTCCGGCACCGATAATGATGAGGGCACCGAGTAGAGGACGAGCTGCTTGCCAGTCAGTTCCCCTTCGCTGTTTGGCAGCACGCGCGGCGGGATGCGGCTCTGGCGCAGGTGCTTCTCGATGTCCGGCAGAAACACCAACTTGGCGTCGTCAGTCTCGCTCTCGGAGGAGAGCTCGTCGTCCAGGTTGTAGATGTAGACTTTGTATTTCGAGTCATCTAACTGCATGACATCTTGCTCGGCACGTGCAGCGGGCGGCGGTGGCGGCGATGACTGCGATGACGGCGATGACGGCGATGATAGCGGTAGCAGCGGCAATGCCGACTGGTTCAAGTCATTCAACATGGGCGGCCTGGGGCTTTCGACAGGGACGTACAACTTGGTGCCGCCTTGTCCTGTGTTCGCATCTTCGTGGTTAGCAGCATGTACGGATATCTGAACGCATTCCCGCGTTCCCGCAGTTCCGCTCCCAAGGGAAGCAAGAGACTCATACGAAAAGTCAGTTGTGCCATACCGAGATTCAATAGACCCAACCGTTTGGATAACCGTTCGTTGTGGGCATCCTGCGTCTCGGCCTTGCGTTTGCGCAGGGATGGAGGCGCTGACGCTGCTGTCGCTGCTGGCCGTAGGAGCTCCATCACCACCATCTCCAAGTTACCAACCCCGTTTTTGCCCTCTTCC
Source organism: Pseudohalonectria lignicola (assembly GCA_003049395.1). Taxonomy (NCBI): domain Eukaryota; kingdom Fungi; phylum Ascomycota; class Sordariomycetes; order Magnaporthales; family Ophioceraceae; genus Pseudohalonectria; species Pseudohalonectria lignicola. Next base: position 17,943 of record PYSP01000298.1, read on the forward strand.
CCCTGCTGGTTCTGTTTTATTTTCTTATCTCCTTCTCCTTCTCCTTCCTACTTTGACGCAAAACCTCTAATTTAGCTACCCTCTCTGCTCAAATAATCAAACGCCGAATTCTCGACTGACACCGGCGGAATCTCGATTAAACTCCTCTCCGAATTTGCATGCGACGATATCACTAGGTGTGGATTGTGGTTGGTGTGTTTGGTGTGGTCGTCGAGCGTCTCAATTCCCTAAGTACCTACCTACCTACCCTAGTTCGGCAAGCACTGACAGTTGCTGGGGCTGAGTGGAGGGAGGCCTGAGAAGCTTCTGGCAAGAACTCGGATCACTGGGGCTGATCGCTGCACGTGGACGACTGGACTGCAAGGACTGCACGACCGTACGATTGGACGACTGAACTACTCGACCACAACCTAGGCGATTGAGCTCTCAATTGGTGGCAATTGTATAAAATTCGATCTCGTTGGCCACAGAGGATAACCACCTAAAAAGACAAACTGCATCCGGGCTAGTCTGTCAGTGGGTAGAGGTACCTAGGTGGGCGAGTCTGGTGGGTTAGATTCACGAGGAAACCTATAATAACCTAACCTGCCTACCTGATTAGAGGGATCAGCTTCAGGTAGGTAGAGCGGATGAATGCTGCCGCAGGAAGGCGCCGCCACTGCTGCTCTGACAGCTCTGTGAGCTTGAGCCGCCTTTTGAGTCATAATTTCACAGTCACGTCCGTCGTCGCGACTCCCCCGCACCTGCGGCACCCACCACAAATTCTGGCCCCGCGACGTCGGCTCGAGAAGCTTCCAGTGTTCTCGACTTTTCGCAATTGTTCCTGGTATTTCCACGACGCTCTCAACACACGCAACATCCCAACTCCCGACCTTCGACATCCCCAGCGACCCCAACTGAGATTTTATTCCTGCTCGCCGTCCACACCCACCGCCGTACCCACAATGGCCGAAGCAAATTGGCCCGCGGACACGGTCCGCAAGACCTTCCTAGACTACTTCGCTCAGAGGGGTCACACCGTCGGTGAGTCGAATCATCCCGGCTTTCCTTCTCGATATAGACCACCTTGGGCTCCTTGGGCTTCTTGGGTATCAGAATGGACTAACAGTGGCAGCGCCAATGGGCGCCCATGGCAGTTCCTTCTTCCTCGGTCGTCCCTCACAACGACCCCACCCTACTCTTTACAAATGCTGGTATGAACCAGTTCAAGCCTATTTTCCTCGGAACCGTGGGCAAGACAGACCCGCTAGCCGGCCTCAAGCGCGCGACAGATACTCAAAAGGTTTGTCTTCGCCTGCACTGTCTCGCGAGGGAGCAGGGCTCCGACTGCGGCAGGCAGCCGTGGCTAACCTTAGTCTTCTTCCACCGTGTGATAGTGTATCCGTGCCGGCGGGAAGCATAATGTATGTGATGTGGCATTCCCCATATCCTCCCCTATCCCGCTCCTAGCGGGGTTCCATGGAACCTTAGCCAGCCATAGCTAATATCGCCTGCAGGACCTCGATGATGTAGGCAAGGACAGTTACCATCATGTATGTCCCTCTCCTTCTAGACTTACCCTTCTTCTTCTTCCTTCATTTCTGCCACCGCTCCTTCCTCCGTCCCCCTTTTTCTGTGACCTCGTTCGCCGGGAGGAATCAGAGCAGGGCAGGTAGACAGCCAGGAACTAAGCACGGCTGACCGAACCCATGTTGCAGACGTTCTTCGAGATGTTAGGTAACTGGTCCTTCGGTGATTATTTCAAGAAGGAAGCCATATCCATGTCGTGGGAGCTCCTGACTAAGGTGTATGGCCTCGACGGGGCGCGGCTATACGTAACATACTTCGAGGGCAACCCGGACATGGGCCTCGAGCCAGACCTGGAGGCGAAGGAGCTGTGGTTGTCTGTCGGCGTCGCTGAGGACCACATCCTCCCCGGCAACATGAAGGACAACTTCTGGGAGATGGGCGACCAGGGTCCCTGTGGGCCCTGCAGCGAGATACACTACGATAAGGTCGGAGGCGGGAGGAACGCGGCGCATCTGGTCAACCAGGACGACCCCTTAGTGGTCGAGGTGTGGAATAACGTGTTCATCCAGTTTGATCGCCAGCAGGACAGGTCGCTGAAGCCACTGCCGGCCAAGCACGTCGACACGGGCATGGGCTTCGAACGGCTGGTGGCGGCGCTGCAGGACAAGGAGTCCAGCTACGGCACCGACGTCTTCGCCCCGCTCTTCAGCAGGATACAGCAGGTCACTGGCGCCCGCCCATACACCGACAAGTACGGCAGGGACGACGCGGACGGCGTAGACACGGCGTACCGCGTCGTCGCCGACCACACGAGGCTGATGGCCTTCTCCATCGCCGACGGCGCCGTGCCCAACAACGAGGGCCGGGGCTACGTCGTCAGGCGAGTGCTTCGCCGGGGCGTGCGCTACGCCCGCAAGTACTTCAACGCCGATATTGGCTCCTTTTTCTCGCAGATCCTCCCGGCTCTCGTCGAGCAGATGGGCGCCCAGTTCCCGGAGCTGGTCAAGAGACAGGACGACGTCAAGGAGATCCTGGACGAGGAGGAGGAGGCTTTCGCCCGGACACTGGACCGGGGCGAGAAGCAATTCGAGAAGTACGCCTCCACAGCCATCAAGGCCGGGCAGGCCCGGCTCTCGGGCTCCGACGTCTGGCGGCTGTATGACACGTTCGGGTTCCCCGAGGACCTGACGAAATTGATGGCCGAGGAGCGTGGCTTGACCGTTGACGAGGGGGAGGTATCAGTCGCCCGCGAGAAGGCGCGCGAGGCCAGTAAGTCGGTCAAGGAGGCGGTCCAGACCTTCTCCAAGCTTGACGTGCACCGTATATCGGAGCTGGAGAAGGAGCTCAAGGTGGCCCGTCCGGATTCGGAGCCAATGTACGCGCGCGGGGACATCGAGGCCCGGGTGCAGCGGCTGTACACGGGCAGCGGCTTCGTCGAGAGCAGCAGGGAGATGCCGCCTAAGACCCCCCTGGGCCTGCTGCTGGACAGGACCAACTTCTACGCCGAGTCGGGCGGGCAGGTTGCCGATACGGGCAGGGTCGTGATCGACGGGGTGGCCGAGTTCAAGGTGCTGGACGTGCAGGAGTTCGGCGGCTACATCGTACACAACGGCTATCTCGAGTACGGCGAGCTCACGGCCGGTAACGTGGTCATCTGCGACTACGACGAGCTCAGGCGGCAGCCCATCCGCAATAACCACACGGGCACACATATCCTCAACCACTCGCTCCGCGAGGTCCTCGGCGACGAGGTGAACCAGAAGGGGTCCCTCGTCGACCAGGACAAGCTGCGGTTCGACTTCTCGCACAAGACGGGGGTTACGCTGCCGGAGCTGAAGCGCATTGAGGACATGTCCAACTCGTACATCCGGCAGAACTTCAAGACTTACTCCAAGGACGTCGACCTGGACCTCGCCAGGAAGATCGAGGGGGTGCGCGCCGTCTTTGGTGAGACGTACCCAAACCCGGTGCGCGTCGTCTCTATCGGCATCGAGGTGGATGAGCTGCTGCGGAAGCCGGAGAATCCCGAGTGGCGCAAGGTCTCGGTCGAGTTTTGCGGCGGCACACACGTGGATCAAACAGGCATCATCAAGGAGCTGGTCATCGTTGAGGAGAGCGGCATCGCGAAGGGCATCAGGCGCATCGTTGCGCTGACGGGGGATACCGCGCGCCAAGTGCAGCGCGAGGCGCTCGAGTTCGCCGACCGTCTGGCAGAGCTGGAGAAGCTGCCGTTTGGCCCGGAGAAGGAGGCTGCTATCAAGACCACCCAGCAGGACCTGGACAAGCTAGTCATCTCGACGCTGACCAAGGAGGAGCTACGCGCTCGCTTCGGCAAGTTGCAGAAGGAGGTGCTGGAGGAGCTCAAGAAGAAGCAGAAGGCCGAGTCCAAGAAGGCGCTCGATACTGTCACGGGTCACTTCAAACACCCTGACAATGCCGAGGCCAGGCATTTCGTCGGCCACCTGCCCATCTCTGCCAATGCCAAGGCCATCTCGGATGTAGTGAACCACTTCAAGTCGAAGGACAAGGAGAAGTCTGTCTATGTTTTCGGTGGAGGCGCCGCCGAGGGTGCCGTCGTGCACGGCGTCTATGTAGGGACAGTAAGTCATGATCCCTTTCTTATTCCCTCGTCGATAGGAGGAGGGCTGGTTTGACTGACTTTTGGGGGGTTCCCTTGTGCGTCTGCAGCATCTCTCTTCCAAAGGGATCACGGCCGAGCAGTGGACGACTGCTGTCTGTGAGATCATCGGCGGGAAGGCTGGCGGCAAAGAGCCGACGCGCCAGGGCCAAGGCACGAAGCCCGAAAAGCTCATCGAGGGTGTTGCCAAAGCAGAGGAGTACCTCCAGGAGAAGCTGCAGGATCTGAAGATCCAAAACAAGTGATCTTGAGTGGCCCTTGGCAGACCCTCGGCAGACATTCTGGGGAATTGCGATGAGAGTGAAAGCGGGATATAGATTTGGAACGTCAGGGTCCCATGAAGCACCTAAGCCGCTACTCAGCCGAATCCCCCCCCCCCCCCCCCCCCC
>PYSP01000298.1:22522-47715 GCA_003049395.1 Pseudohalonectria lignicola
TTTTTTTTTCCGGGGGGGGAAGACTCAATCACGGTTGAAAACAAGATGAGGAAAGTGGCCACGGACAAGTGGAATGTACTTTTATAAACACAGGCGGGATATGATATGAACTTGAAGTAGCGGCAGAATAGACCGGCAGAGTTTTTGTTTTGTTCTCTCTTTCTGGTCCCTTTTTCCTGGTTTTCCCCCTCCTTTTCTTTCTTCTTTCGAATTTTAGTCATACGAAGTGGTGTTGAATGGTATGAAGTGATCTGAGGCCGCAGGCAGGCAGGCAGCTGGACCAACTGCCATGCCCATTCGCCCGCCCCCTGCCCCCCAATGGCCTCTGCCCCAATGGTCTCTGCCATCTGGCTCCCTGCTAAATCTCTCGACGTTAGACTCATCGCTAGAGCGTCGTCATGACGCTGGCATTCTTGAACCAGCTCAAGAGGGGGTTCTCGCCGCTACTCGTCTGCGTCTCCTCGACATAGGCCCATCGGCGCATAAAGTCCTCGTGGGACGAGACTCTGGTCAGCTTTCCGGTGATGGCCTGATAGACGGCCTCCATGATGGCGAAGTCAGTGGGGAACATTATGTCGAAGAAGCCCTGGTGCACGAGCGGGGTAGACACGGGGACGGGCCGGCGCTGGAAGCGGGTCTGGACGATGGGGGCGTTCAGGCCGGGAGTGGTGTCGGGGAGGGAGTGGAAGTCGCTGGTGACGAGACGATGGGCGGGGAAGTAGCGGTCCAGAACGTCGAAGAACTGCATCAGCCTGGTGGGGATGTACTCTGGGGTGCTCAGGTTCGGGGCAAAGGGCATGCCGGCGCGCAGGGAGCGGGCCAGGCGGCTAGAAGGATAAGGGGTCGGGTAGCGCCCAGCGGTGGCAGCGTGGCGGACGCGCAGGAAACGGGCGGCCACGGGGTCCAGGTGCGGGCTGTAGAACTCGTAGAAGTCGCCGTCCGAGTCGATCAGCACCGTCCCCTGCATTGGTTGCTCCGTCGCCATGTCGTAGCGAATGCAGTCATGGGCGAAATTGTCAAACACCTCGAAGGCCAGGAAGAAGCAAGGGGACGGCTCCGGCTCGGCCCAGTCGAAGACGGACTTGTTGATGATGTCGACCTTGTCGGCGTGGCCCCTCGAGGACGCGCTGGCCCTCAACTGGTGGCCCTGCAGCTCGGCCAGGCTCGCCGAGATCTCGATGACACGGTATTTTGTCCGGTCATATACAGACGGCTCCGTGTCACGGATGAAGTCGAGTATGTTGAGCATCAGCGTGCCGCGGCCCGCGCCCATCTCGTAGATGATCAGGTCGTGGTAGGGGTACGACGTCAGGATGTAGTTGGCCATGAGGTGGCGCGCGATGGCCTCGCCGTAGTGCGGCCGGAAGAGCTCCGTCGGCGTGTACCATAGCTGGCGCGTATCCAAGGGCGCCTGCGCGTCCAGCTTGTCCTCGAAGTCGGTGTACCGCTGGCTCAGCGTGCGGTGGAACTCGTTCTCATCCCGCAGCGAGGGGAAGTCGAAGGGCTCGCCAGGGGTGAAGATGACCACCTGCTTAGAGAAGTATCCGTAATTCGGGTTGTACAGGCTATCTGTTGTTCTGGCCGCGGTTTCGGCACATCATTAGCTTTGCTGGGGGGGGGGGGGGGGAAACCAGGTGGGCGAGAAGCGAGACATGGAGGACGGACGGGACCTTCTATAAAATCTCGCGTGAGCATCTTGACCCTCCGTGGGCGCTCCTTCCGTCCCCTGAGATCATTGGCCCTGAGTAGCGGATAAGTCGCATGCTCCTCGGATCTGTCTGCGGGGAACAGGTCTGTCCGTTGTTGCCAATGACTCTCGTTCTTGACCACATCCTTCGCGCCTCTGCGGCTAGAAAAGGCTCTGGAGATTGTTCTCCTCTTTGATGACGATCCGACTAGTCCTACACGTGCTCCTCCTATTCCTGCTCCTCTCCCGGAGCCTGCGCCTGCTCTTGCCATCAATACGGCTCCAGCACGGCTGAGTCCAAAGTCTGCACGAGGCCGCTTTGTGCTTTGCTGACAGGCTGGATGGCGGAACAGCTGTCGGAACAGCCGTGTCAGAGCAGGGGAGTCCATGCCCGATACCTGAGTAGAAAGAAGCCTGGCTCTCTGACTGAAGTGGCGCGGGTCGTTAATATAGGATTCGGTCAGTCGGCGACGGAGACTTGACCCTATTGCTGAGTGTTGATGTAGCGGCAGGAAGGAAGGTGTGTATTTCGGAGTCTTAACCCGCCAGACTCATATGTGGTGGCCCAAGCTCCTGGTTAATACGACGTACTGGGTACCTACCTAGGTAGGTGCGTAATTACCTATCGTGGGCCAATTAAGGAGATTTGCCTAGCGAATCCAACCAAGCAGGTAGGCAAACAGGCAAACATTTCCATGAGTCTGCGACCAAAATCTTGCCAAAAACTCATACATTGTAATCTTAGGAGTATACAGAGTAAGTCCCTCTACGTACCTTGAGCACGCCCAATTGAAGCTTGAAGCTCCTACTGCTGCTGGACGCGTGCCCAGGCATCGTTGTGGACCAACATTTGGCTTCAGGTCAGTCTTTTCCCCTGTGTCTTGGGGTAAGGTTTAGGCCACCATGTCACTGTCGGATCATTCAAAGGCATACGGAACTGCTGCCGTAGCGGTCGCATTCATTTCCGGCGTCTTGGTGACGCTTGGATTCAAGGATCTGTACCCGGACCTGGAGAGGAGATATCAGAGGTTGCACGACGAGAGAGGCAGAGTGAGGGCCACAGCCACGGGCACCGACACAGGCATAGGCAAACGCAAAGGCAATGTGAAGGTGAATGGCAATGGGAAAGAGAATGGAAACGAGAATGAGACGCAATGGAGGCGAGGGAGCTTCTTCTTCGGATTAGGCAATCCCGTACAGCTCCAAGACCATGAGTCGGCCGAGACGGTTGTACTGGCACCGGACATCAAGGACGGCGTGGAAGGGTGCATTGGGGACACCCCTTTAATCAAGATCCGCAGCCTCTCCGAGGTGACCGGCTGCACGATCCTAGCCAAGGCGGAATACCTGAACGGGGCTGGCGGCAGCCCCAAGGACAGGGTGGCGCTCAGCATGATCAAGGATGCGGAGGACCGAGGTCTGCTCGTGCCCGGGAGGGGGGACACCATCTATGAAGGCACCGTCGGCAGCACTGGCATCTCATTGGCGATGCTGGCCAGGGCACGGGGCTACAGGGCGCATATATGCATGCCCGATGACCAGAGCCATGAGAAGTCTGACCTCCTGATCCACCTTGGCGCCACGGTCGAGCGGGTGCCCGTGGCCCCCATCACCGACCCGAAGCACTTTGTCAACCTGGCCAGGGCGAGGGCTGAGGCCCACGGCACCAGCGCTGCCACACGAGGCAGCAAGGGCTTCTACGCAGGCCAGTTCGAATCGCCCGCCAACTACCAGGCCCACCTGAGGAGCACAGGCCCGGAGATATTCCGCCAGGTCGGAGGCAAGATGGACGCCTTCGTCGCCGGCGCGGGTACCGGCGGCACCATATCAGGCGTGGCCATGTACCTCAAGGAAGAGGCTGGGCTCCGGGACGTGCGCGTCGTGCTGGCCGACCCGCAGGGCAGCGGCCTGTACAACAGGGTCAGGCACGGCGTCATGTACTCCCCGTCCGAGCGCGAAGGCACGCGCCGGAGGCAGCAGGTCGACTCCATTGTCGAGGGCGTCGGACTCAAGTGGGTGACGGCCAATTTCGAGGCCGGCCGCGAGCTGGTTGACGACGCCGTGAGGGTAACCGATGACCAGGCCTGCCACATGGCGAGGTGGCTCGTCGAGCATGACGGCATCTTTGTGGGCAGCAGCAGCGCCGTCAACTGCGTCGCCGCCGTCGTCACCGCCAGCAGGCTGCCCAGAGGCAGCACCGTCGTCACCATTCTCTGCGACTCGGGGACTCGACACCTGAGCAGGTTCTGGAAACAAATTGCTGGTATGGGCTTGGAGACTGGCGTGGAAGGAGATGGAGAAGCCCAAGAGCCTTCGGTGGACCTATTCAGCTTACTAGACCTACCTCCGCGGCAAGGCGCTTCAAGCTGAGAGAGAGAGCATGCGACTCGGCTCCTCTAGCTACTCGTTGGTACTCATCATTGGCAGTTATTGATGGACATCTAGCCATATGTCTCATGAGTCTTTATTCATGGACCCCACCGCCGGAAGTCTTTCCAACTGTACTCGGAATTTACCCCTGACCATGCATGCATACACCATGCGGTTACAACAGCCGATGAAGGATTCCAGGGAGGGAGGCACCCACTTCCAAGGATGTTTCTTCTCTTATGGCTCGAGGGAGACCAAAAGTTAGCAAGCAGGGGAGAGTAGAAGAAAGTCTGTAAGGAAAAAAAGACACCAGTTCCCAGCCCAAATTAACTCCAGCCCCAACCCACCAGGGCCCAGGTGCGTCCGCTCTGAAAAGTAAAAACAACTAACTCCAGGATGCGTGGGTGGGGAAGTAAGATTGTTAAAAGAACGCAAGTAAATTTTGAAAATAAAACATAAAACCCCGAAGAAAACAGAGAAGGGGGGGAGGGGAAGAACGATGAAAGAAGCAGAAACGGTCCCGGCAGCTTGTTCTTGTTGGGTCGGTAGTCTGTGCCAACGCTGCCTATAATCCAATCGCTGAGAATCATTCGCTGAGAACCACTCGCTCCCTCATTACCCATGTCCATGTCCACTTTCATGTCAGGCGCATCCAGTATGTCGGGCATAGTCCATAGACTCTTCTCAAGAGAACTGAGAGATTGCAACCCAGGTTAGCAATGTCTAGTGGAAATGGTAGGGAGTGCGCAGGGGAAATAGAGACCAAAAGAAAAAGAGAGAAAAAGAGAAGGAAGGGAGGAAGAAAAAAAAGAAAAAAAGGCTCACCTTCCAGCGGTTCCCGCAGACAGTGCATTCGCAGAAGGTAGTCATCGGCTCGTCTGCACTGCGAGTCTGCGCCTGCGTGTAGCTGACCTTCTTCTGCTTGCATTTGCCGCACTCGAGCGCATCGCTGATGGACCTCTCGGCCATGGGCACCTGGGCCTTCTTCATGTTCTCCTTGGCCAGCGCCTCCTCCTGCTTCTTCAAGTCGGCTGACTTCATGTCCTCGAGACTCATGACCACGAACTTGGCCGAGGGAATGTCGCCCGAGAAGACGCGCTTGGCGAGCTCCCGGTTCTGCTTGAGGTTCGAGTGTAGTGAGCGCATCTTCAGCCGGTAAGCGTTGTTCTCGCCGTTGTAGGCCACAAACGCGGCGTGCTCCACCTCGATCGCCTTGACCAGGACTTCCTCGACGGGCGCGTGCGACCTGAAGGCGAGACCGTTGTACAGCAGGCCGATAATGTTGTCCCGCGTCTGGTTCCCCGTCCGCGCCTTGTCGACCCCGTCCGAATCCCACCGCCTCTTGGTGGGGTCGCCCACCCACGGCTTGGCGTTCTTGGTCGACGGGGGGGCCGCCGAGGGTGACGCTGTGCTGGTTGGCGTCCCGGCTGGTGAAGATGACATCTGCCCGCGGTTCGCCTTCTTCTGCTTCTCGGCCTCCACGCCCCTCTTCCATTTCGTCACCACATCCGACGCCAGCTTCGCGATGCCCTTGTCCTGATTCGCCCGTAGCTTGCCCACTACGACGCCAGCCTTGGTTGCCTGGGATATCCATCGTGTTCATCGCCGAGATGCGTGAGATCGTCTGTCAGCACGCTGCCCGAGTTCGTGGTCGCACTCGCCAAGTCGCCACAGCAGTAGGAAGCGGGATATTGGGCAGCGAAGGCAGAGCCAAATACGCCCCGAGAGGATGTTTGCACTCGTGGTTGGTGGCCAAGAGTCACACCAAGGCAGCAGACGGCATAAGACCGCAATCAGAACAACTCACCCGAAGGCTGTCCTCAGAGGGCGAGAATTTCTTGAGATTCTCAAGAAGCCGCACCACGGTTTCTGGAGGCTCGTTGGGCAACGCCTTCATTAGTTCCTTGATGCTCCTCTGGAGCTCTTTGTCGTCCATGACGCCGGCGGGCGGTAGTTTGGTTGATCGTCCGAAGGGGCAATCGCCGTTTCTCCGAGGCCTCGAAATGACCCGACGAGGTAGTCCGGTCTAGGTGATGCGATGACGGGTTCCTGTCTAGGTCAGTCGGGAGGTGGGCAGGCGGAGACGGAGAGGAGGGGCCAAAAAACAACAAATCGGAAGTAAGAAAAAATACGTTTGATGCTGAGACGGAGGTGTTAGGCCAGGGCAGCCTGTAGATAAGTAGCAGGTAGGGTAGGTATCTTGCAATTATAGAGTTGCTTTGAAGCAAAATTGAGGGTCGTCAATGTAGTGTAAGTACCTAACCTAAGTTCGTTGTCGCCAGTTTGAGGCTTCCATGCAGGGATTTGCGAGGGCCGATAATGTGGTTACGTTATACGTACCCTAGTGCTTCCGGATGTACTGTGCAGGTTTGCTGAGAACATATTTCAGCCAAGCAGCTTATCTTAGGTACCTAGCCAGGGCGTACCGCCACAGCAGCGGATGGTACTCCGCCGTAGGCTCATTGACTCAGACTACGTATCCGTACTAGGTAGATGGCATTTGGAATGCATTCTCCGCCCCAGAAATAAATGCATGAGCACTATCAAGCTCATCAGCCACAGCCCGCAATTCCATGCTGCCACGATTGTCACGATTGTCACAATTGTCACCCTTTTCACGACTGCCAAAATTGACCGTTTGTTCCACGGGTATTTCAAATGGCAATTCTAGTCTGAGGTGCTGAGACTATAAAACCTTGAGAATTTGAAAATTCTGCCCTTCAACCCCCGTTCTCAAAGGACTAAGAAATGGAGCATGCGTGAGATAACCCCTGAAAAGACGAAGACAGAGTTCCATGCATCGAATTCCTCCCAGTCCAGCACGGCCCCACTCGGCCCCCCTCCTTTCCGATATAAAAGTGGCGGCTATCGGACGAGGCACAACATCGACCAGTCGGGGGGATGACCGGCGACCACTGGCCCCGCGGAGATGCTGCCTCTCGGGCCCGTGCTAACGCGTGATCCCCGACCCAGACCTTGGATTTGTCGGGCTGTATCGACTACCTACCTGCCTACAGACTGCCGGCCAGCGCCGCTCTCCTGAGACGAGAAATCTGTACCTGCTGCCGAATCCGGTATCTGAAGGCAAACAGACAGATGGCAGCAATGATTCCGACCGAAACGCTGCCGCACAGCTTCCAAAAGCTCGCCTCCGTCCACTCAGAATCCTAGATGCCTTTCAGATTCATGCCAAAGTAGGACGCGAAGAATGACAACGGAAGAAAGATAACTGTGACAGCAGTGAACGCGAAAACGGCCTTGTTTTGCGTGTCCGCGATGATGGCAAGCTCGTTCTGCTCGATAGAGCGAAGTTGGAAGAGCTGCCCAGAGGCGTTTGGCGTCAGATTTATATCTGGAGTGCGACTGTAAAAGAGAAGGTTAATTGCTAGGGAGGTGCTTACCGAGTTCAAGGCTTCCCGCAGGTCCGAGATGAGCTGTTTGCATTGAGCCTTAAGCTCCCCCGTTATGTGTTCTGCAGACGCGATGCGGTCGGAAGGCGCCTCTCCGTCCACATTGTTCGGTGGGTTTCCCGCTGCTGCTTTCTCTGGAGCTCCGGGAAGTGTCGCAATCCTCTCTCAAGCGCTTGAAAAAGTCAAGCTTTTTCGCAAAAATCTCTTCCAAGTCAGTGAGTTCGTCCAGGCAGACAAGGTAGGCTCGCCCCAAATTAATGGTTTCGTTCCGCTGCTACAGGTCATACCTTCGCTCTTTCTAGACGTAATCTGACGGTTAGTCTCCCTCAATCCATCCGCAAGCATGTGTAAGGTCCTGGGCGTAGGTAATGAAAAAGGAAGGAAGACAAACGAGCTCGTGGACGATGGAGTCATATGCGCCCTTGAGGGAGGGCACACTGTACCCTTGACGCACGGTATGTGGCGTTGCCCCGACCTCTGTTATCAAATACACCGGAAACCACTCAACGTTGTCGCGAAACCAAGTTTGAGTCCCCGTCTCAGCGAATTCTCGAAAGACGTGTGCGGTTGCCGACGCAAAATTCTCCCGGCCCAAGTCTTCTCTCGGCAATTCTAGGTAGTATGGCATGTTCATGTTAAGGTAGTCAACTCCGACAGCTGATGACATGGTGAATAAGAAACCTGCTTCGGTCAGAATACGAGGTTTCTCAAAGTCGTAAACCAGAGAGCCACTGGAATGTGCGTGGATACTTACCATCATCCCGGTTGAAGGCCCGGAAAGGGTTTCTGGCGATGCAAGCATCCTTAAAGAAGGCATGGCACAAGAGATACTGTGTCGTATTTTCGAGCTTGACTGTCCGGACGCCTTCTGAGGGGCCATTCATGTTGAGATGGCTCCCATCGGAGATTTGCCAGGGCAAGTCCGCCTTAGCCAGACCCGAAAACTCTACCCCTTGCCCCACGTATTGCGCCCTCCAAACCATATCCCTCTTCAGCCTCTCGTTGTTGTCGCCTACAAACACCCCTCGGTCAAGAACCTCACTGACGTGGGTCTTGGACCTCAAAATGCGCATGAGGCAGCGTGCATCGCGGATAAAGCTGGCGTCTCTGAGATCGAACGTCTCCAGCTCCAGGTAGGGCCAGCCTGCCCTTCCAGCCCGGACAAATGGGCCGCCCATAACTTTGGAGCCGGTATGGAAAAACAATGCTTCGACTGTCTTCGTCCTTGTTAGCTCTGACGCCGTGCCCTATAGACATACGCAAACACGAGGATATTCGTGTTCACGGAGTACTTACCGAGCGTACGAGACCCATTCCAAGAGGGGCGTGACTGTTCCAACATCCCCTGTAAGCTGCGATTCGTCGGCTTTATTACCTGCCTAAAGGTTCAACGAGAAATAACGAGAAATGACGAGGAGTATTAAGGCTCACATCCATCGAACCTTGGACCAAGTAGGCCTATTCTAAATCTCTTCGATTTGTTGTTATCAATGGTTTCTCCTAGGAGGGATGGACCCGGTCAACAATATACCGCGTCTCTCCATGTAGCGTGCCTGGTTCCAGGTCACCGAGGCGCACTTTCTCGACGCCCTGACCTGCCATCTCCAAAGTCACAGATGATTGCCAGGAGATCAAACCTGGGAGGGAAAAAGTGGTCGATACCACGATAGAGCTTCTCTTCCGATGGCATTAACGTTTTGACCTTCTGCAAGAAGAGACATCGCATCACTTTTCCAGCCATGCTGCTGTAGCGGTGTCTAGCTCATTTCTGCAGCTGTTCAACTGTCTCGGCGTGCTTGCTTAGGGAGAGACGGCGCTCCTGGAGTGCCGCACTGGGAATATCCGGCGGGGGATCGCGAGTGTGGTTGGCGAGAATCTTGGTGGTGCTGACGGGGATGTATAATTGGGCTTTCGCTGAAAGCTTGAAGGTTCAAATCTTTGCCTCAGACATCTCTGAGCTTTAGTTCAAGAGTAGGGGAATTCATAGAAAAGGACAGGCACAAGGATCTTGTGGGCTACCTGAATGGTAGGGTCCCGGGGGGGTGGGAGGTCGACGGGTGCAAAGAAACCCACCAAAAGAAGGAGAGTGACACTACCGGGCTTTATTGGGGATAGAGTCCGTATCCTTGATCGTTGAAGTAGCATCCTCATAGGTTGAGATATGCGTGGAGAACGCAGCAGGTGTCATGCAAGTGCAGAAACCGCCGATTCTCTTTTCTTGAAATTGTCGCAAGGCTGGAAGTCATGCCAACCTTGCGACTAGAAACTTAGGACAGCTCACCAGCACACAAACCACCATACATATAAGCAGGGCAATGGAAGCCTGGAACTGCAACTCGGGCGTCTATTGCTGACCATCTCAGCGCCCACCGCGACTAGGAAGCCTCAAGAAGCGTTGCATCTGCAATCCTTTATTGACACTCCGTTGCCAAACAAAGAGGGGCTTCAGGAGTCTCGCGAGACCGATACTTGAATTCTGCTCGATTTTTGCCATTTCCTTCCTGCTCTGAATAAGGGCCGTGTTAGGGTGTGGGAGGGGCCACTTGCCACGGCGACACTACATTATGGTAGGAGGCGGGTTGGTGGGCAGACCACAATGTTACGAGTGGTTCCTGATTCCTTTCTCCTGACGCCACAATTCAGCCAGCTGATAGAATCTTGAAACGAGCACGGTGAAAGAAACCCACACTTTATTCCCATCGTCATGAACACGTCAGTCGGATAGTGGAGCGTTTGTGCCCTTGGACGGCTTCCGTATCTTCTCGCTCATCACTTCGACGCCCTGAAGACCATAGTCTGAAAGCTTGAGCTCGACCGTGTCGATAGTCTGGAACCCGTAATTGCCGTATAACCGACGGCCTTGCTCCGAGGCCTGGAGGTAGCAGGGCAAGACGGTCTTCTCCGACTCATCGACACCCCATTTCACCAGCAGGCTGCCAGCGCCATGTCTCGTGTGTTGGCTGGTAGTGACCAGAAGCGCGAGAACTAGGTCGAAGAAGTGAGCCTGCAAATTCCGCCTCTCGACAATCCGCGCATCAATGGACAAGTGACCAGGAGGAGCCTTGACTCACGCAAATGGGGGTGCTTCCCCATCTCGCCGTTGCGACGACAGAAATACTCATGCGCAGCCTCCCGCAGCCGCGCGAACTGGCCCACGTCCTTGTCGTGGGGGTCCATGGGCTGGCGCAGCTTCTCGAGATCGGGACGACCCTCAGGGTAACCCTCCCACTTCGCATACGCTACGATCTCTCCTTCATCGTCGGGATCAACATCCTTTAGATGGGGGACGTGAGGCTTGTTATCGAGATCGTGACGCACTGAGACCTCCTGCTTCTTCTCATACCCCGGGTAGGGAGGCGGTCGTCCGATTACTAGGCTTCCAAGGGTAGCAATTCGGAGGGCGACGCACTGGGTAACGTCTGAATGCTCGACTGGCCGCACGACTAGGCGCATCTCACATACCTAACTCTGGAAAAAAAGGAGAATGACGGCACAAGTTTACAATCTCATGTCCGTAGAGGAAAGAGACCGTGCTGGTGACGAGAAAGCGAGAAAGAATCCGCAATAAAACCAGTCGCAAGGCTAATTCGAGTGATGAGTCGAAATGTCAACTAAGGTTAGGCTGCTCTGCTCTGTGATAGAAGATCGAGGCATGTTGCCATGCATCAGCACGCTCATCAGCTACCACACACAAACAGTGCACAGTGGTGCCAGCCAGCCCTGAATGTGATCGTCAAAAAGGTCTCATTTGACAAACTAGAAACTGGATAAAGTGTGACGGTGTTAAACGGAAACCGAGAGATTTACTTCGTATAGCCTCTGCCTAACGGAACCACCAGCTGACTGACCACTTACTTTTTATAATACAAATGCGGGGGGGGAAGGAAAAAAGAAAAAAGGGCCGAAAAAGGACAGAATGGAAGGAGAGGAGATGATAATAAGCAGACTTGCGGGATAATCTCCCCAAGTTAAGTCAACGGGTTTTCCGCCGAGGCTTCTCTAAGAGCGGGCTGTGCCGGCTTCTCCAGGGCGAGATGATACGTCTCTAGCTGTGACTCTGTAAATGGGCTAGGGCTCTTGGTAAACGGATCCTCCCCCTTCATCGTCTTTGGGAAGGCTATGACGTCTCTGACTGAGTTGGTGCCGCTGAGAATTGCCACAAGCCGGTCGAAGCCAAGGGCAAAGCCTGCGTGCGGAGGGCATCCCGCTCTGAGAGCCTCGAGCAGGTGCCGGAATTGTGCCACGCCCCGGTCGGTCATCATGAGTATGTTCCTCAGGACGAACTCCTGGACGTGGGCCACGTGGATACGCCTGCTGCCGCCTCCAAGCTCGGTGCCATTCACGACGAGATCGTAGTGATCTGCTTTGGCCTTCAGGGGATCGACAGCAAGCAGCTCAAAGTCCTCCGATGCCAGGGGCGCGGTGAAGGGGTGGTGAGTCGAGGAGAAGCCCGAAGCGCCGCCCTGGCCCGGGTCGACGTCGTTGTTCGGGGTGAACAGGGGGAAGCCAGTCACCCACAGGAACTGGAACGAGCCGTCGTGCGGTAGGAACCCCCCCGCAACCGCCTTATTGTAGATTCTATTCCTGATCATCCCGAGTGCCGACGAGCCGCCTTCAAGCGGTCGGTTGCTGCGAGCCTGCAGGATCAGGAAATCTCCTTCCTGGCACCCATCCGTCAGTTCATGCGTTGCCGAGAACCCCAAGGCCGAGAACCCGCTGAGGGGCTTGCTCGAGTCGTACAAGAGCACAACGGGTTCTCCCTCAGGGTTGCGCCCCAGCGCCTTCGGGAGAGAGTCAAGAACATCGCCAAAGAACTGGCGGTACTCCGCTAGAGGACGGCCGCGAAAACTACACTGCCACCCGTCCACTATTGGTTGAGGGAGGGGGCTAATCTTGCTCACGAAGTCGGCAGGGAGAAGATGGTCGATGCGGCGGATCTGGCAGAGGGGGGAAGAAGTATATTACCAGGTTGTCATATTACTAGGTTAACCAATAGCAGGAAAACGATGATACAAAACACGAGGGCGACGGGCAGGAGGCGTACCTGTCCGGGTATCCGCAAGTCAGGCTTGTCGGACCCGTAAAGAGACATGGCGTCATGGTACGAGATGCGAGGGAACGGGCCATCCGATATGACGGGGTAGTCTTGATGATCGCTTTCCAGACTTCCCGGTTTAACCTTGGTCGTGAAGAAGCAGCCGTCAGTCAATGGCCAACTGCCAACTGTCAACTGTCGGGCGAGACAGCCTCAACAGCACTGGATAGGTAGCATTGGACAGGCTCACTTGCGCTCGATCACGCCGGAGTGGGCACCAGTCACTTGGGTCACTCGCTCCGATGCTCCGGACAAACGTTGACGACACACCTTGATAGACATGCCTCATGAGCCTCTCGACGGTAGCCATGACATCCTCTCCCGTAGCAAAGGACATCTCTAGGTCGAGCTGCGTGAATTCAGGCTGCCTGTCCGCCCGGAGGTCCTCGTCGCGGAAGCATCGGGCAAACTGGAAGTAACCGCCAAAGCCCGCCGACATGAGAGTCTGCTTGTACTGCTGCGGGCTCTGCGGGAGCGCATAGGCAAAGCCCGGGCGTCTTGTCGGGACAAGGAACTCCCGGGCGCCCTCCGGGGTGGACTTGAAGAGGATGGGCGTCTCGGTTTCAGACAGCTTCTCCGAACGAAGGACATCCTCGGCGGCCGACTTGACAAACTCACGGAAACGGAGCCTCTCACGGAGGTTCCTGGAGAATCGCAGCTGGAGATGTCGAGCTGTTTGGGGAAACTGAACCCCGTCTGAGACGATGAGGTCCTTCGGCCAGGGATTGAGGACCTGAATGGAGATAAGATCCAGGTCTATCTCGTCCACACCCGCAGGGAACCTTGGGCTAGAAGAGGAAGCCATGTCTGTCCCCCCGGGCCTCTTACCGACCCGCGCCACTGTGGCCGTGACGGAAACGGAGCTCCATCGGGGAGCCGCCTTGAGATCCTGGTGGGCCAGGTGGGCAGGAGAGCCTCTCTCCACCCACTCGGACCTGACCTGAAGCTTGGGGGCGTCATCGGCCAGAATGTCCACAAAGCTGAGCTTGGACGACCTGTCCCGCCGCTTGCTGAGGAAGCCATGGACTGTGACCTGATGGCCGACCTGGAAGTCACGACCGCGTGATGCGGGTGGGAAGTGAACTGTGATGAGACCCCATTAGCTCAGTGTCTTGAACCGCAGAACACGTATAAGACGCGACTGGCACCAGGGGCAAAAAGCATGGAATCTCGAAACACACAGTATTTCTTGTACTCATCCCAGCTTCTGCCAAAGTCTGTGGTCTTCCCCGTTTCTGTGACTTTCGAGCTCGACACAACGCTGTGTGAGAGCTGGACTCTGGAGATGGACGACGCAAAGTGTGTTAGTACCGATCGACGTCCTCGCGAGCGAGAGTTGGCAGCCAAAGCCGGTGTCCATGAGCTGAGTCGGTGGATGCATCCTTCAGCCGAACAACGAAATTGAAGAGCCATGGCCGAGGCGCGAGGAAGCCTTGGACAATGCTGATTCTTGTAGAGGGGAAGTTCATTGGCTACTTGAAGAGAAACATCATATATGCATTGTCCGGCAACAGAATCAAGATAGATGGTTGCATTAGGAGGTTTTCCGATCTAACATTATCCCATTAAGTAGGTAGGTACACTACTGTGAGGCGGTGCTGTCAATCCATGTCATATCATAAATAAGGCATGTTATTGTTAAGAGACCCCCTGCTAGCTGCGGATTCCTCCCGAATCCAAGATTTAATGCCCCACCGAGCTACACCGGAGTTCTAGTACGTGCCCCATACAAACTGCTGGCGGTGAATGCGCCTGGTGGGGCACTCGTGGTTCCTAGCGGCAAAATTTTCTTATTGTATTGATATGCAAGGAAAATTGGAGAGCCGAATGAGCTTCCTTCTTTCTCTTCTTTCTTTCCCTCTTCATCCTTCCAATTCAAAACAATGTACGTGTACAGTTGGCCCTTCTCTCATCCCCCATCAGATATTCTGGTACTTGGTACTGCATGCTAATAATGGCGCAGATGATGAAAGCCAGCGTGTTTATATGATGTTACCCCGACCTCTCAAGCTATCCAAGCTCTCCCCTTCGGGGCTCAAGCGGCTGGTTGGTGAGGGAGGTTCGGAGGCATGAAATAAGCGTTCGACACACCTCGACCTTGTTTATCATCGGACGCGATAAAGGCAACTCTGATCTCTTTTGAAGATATGGAAGGCATCCTCACATGTTTCCACCAGCCAGTCTTTCGTGCTTTTGTTCTCTTCCTCCCTCCTCCCGATCCTGTTTCCCCTCTACTTAGGTAGAGCTAGCTAGCCTGCAAGTCTTGGGATTTGATTTACATGTCCGGTTGCGAATCATTGTTTGGATTTTGCTGAGCCGCACTCGTGAGCGTCCTGTTCCTGTCCTGACGGTCTTGGCGTTTATCGTACTTTGGAGAAAATGCAAGGCGCTTGACCTCTTCCGGGAGGCGCAACAGGCCACCCCTTTTGGGTACATGACAGGAAACTTGATACCGATATGGGTAAGTCTAACAGAGGACTATGGTTGCAGAGACCGTGGTGCCCTGGACACACCTACATAGGGAGCGCTTGGTGTTTGGGAGCAAGCAAAGCGCAAATGGAGACAGCCACCATGACATAGTGCGTGCCCGATTGGGCCCAGCGTGAGCTATCCCGTCTCGATGCTTGGACATCCTGAGTTTCTGATGGGCTCAGGGCAGTCATATGGCCAACAAGGTAACGTTTCTGTAGTCGGAGTACGCAGGTGGCGTGGGAATTGTAGAGGGGGTCTCGCCGCTTTGTCGATGCCACGTACCAGCACTACGAATACCTACCCTTCTTCCTCTCTACCACGGTATTTTCCGGCTTTTCTTTCTCGAGATAGACATATTGGCAGTCTAGGTATGTTCCTATCTGCCTACCTAACCTACCTACCTACCTACTTACTTACTTAGGTAGGTGCCAGGGCCACCCTTAGGCATATGCCTCGTCATAACCTAAGTAAACCTACCTACTTTGAGGTACCCATTCCTGTCATTGAGGACGAGAGATAAATTTAGCTCTAGGCGATACGGACAGCGTGGACCTGGTACGTACCTATGTAGCGGTAGAATTTAGTCTAGACCTCGGGGCTGGGGGACTTGCGAGGTTACGAGGTTGCGACTCACGCAGACCCGTGAAATTTCGTGGTTCAGTTGCCATACAATCGATACAGGCTTGAATTAATCCAGACATTTTCGTCCTGACGGTAACATCGATGATAGCGCCCAACCGGTGCCCAGAGCCAGGCCAGAGCCGGTCTACCCACTGAGAACCCAAAGCTAACGCCACGGTCAAGCGACGACGGTCGACTCGGTGGACCCCTAAGGCTGCGCTGTGCCAACAATTATTGATGTTTCGGCAGTGATATCGGGTTGTACCGAATCCCATACATTGAGGAATCTTTTCCCCGTACTCGTAGCATGCTATATTATTCCCTCACTTTTTCACTCTACGGTGCATGTGCTATATTTTCCTCTAGATGAGTGGGGGTCTAGGTAACCTTCCTCTGTAATTCGTTAGCATCAGGTGTAAAGCGCCAAACCTACAAGCCACACAGCAGCCGCTTGCGCCAATCAATCCCACCGAGCAAGCCTCATTTCCCCCAGGCCGATCCTAACGACAATAGGCCACCCCCCAAGGAGGACCCGAGCAGCAACAATTCTGGAGAGATTTCTCACCACCAGGCGCCCTGCAGCTTGAAGCTCGTTCTCGGTCGCTGCTTGCCGCTCGCAAATCGCAAACCCGTCCCTCCCGCGTCCGGACCGAGTCCCCCGTCGCATCCATCGAATTCCCACCCACGGTGACGTCGACAACACCCACGCCCACGCCGCGTACTCGCGCCCGAAGCCAGATTGGCCGAACTGCCATTGTGCGGACGGACCGTCGAGGTAAATAAAGCGACGACCTCGCTGGTCACAGCTCTCTTCTCGTCTAGGCACGCATCATGGCAAGCTCGTTCGAGAAGTCGGTGAAAGGGGCCACCAAGATCAAGGTACTTATGATAATTTATATGTGGACAACTCCTCGAAACTGCCCTGCCCGGTGCGGTGCTGATAGCGTCACAACTCCTCCTAGGCCGCACCACCAAAGACCAAATACATCGAGCATATCCTCGTCGCCACCCATGCGGGCGAGGCCGGCGTTGGTGAGGTCTTCAGGACGCTGCAGTACCGCCTCCGAGACTCAACCTGGACCGTCGTCTTCAAGAGCCTGATCACGGTACACTTGATGATAAGGGAAGGGTCAGCAGACGTAACCCTGGCATACCTGGCCAAACACAGGAACGCCCTTGCCATTAGCATGTTCTCCGATGGTTAGTAAAGCGATGCGAGAAGGCGACAAAGTCGCGCAGGCGAGAAAGGGGGGGTTCGAAGGGCAGAAGAAGAGAGTTGGAGAGAAGGCGAAGCCGAGCAACAGAACTTGTCTAGATTTGCTGACGGTGAACAACCCATTGCTTTGCGGAAAACCCCCAAAAAAACCAAACGATGAAATAATCACAGACCAAACGCAGGGACGCAACATCAGGCATTATGACAACTACCTTTTGGAAAGGGCGCGCGCATACCGAGACACGAAGTGCGACTGGGTACGGGACAGAGATGCGCGACTTGAGAAGCTGTCGGTCGAGAAGGGCCTTCTGAGGGAGACCGAGGTGGTTCAGCACCAACTCACGGCTCTTCTGAAATGCGATGTCGGTTGACCACCCCTAACCCCTGCTCCGGCTGCTCTGCTCTGCTTCGCTTTGCTCCGGTCCTTGGTCTGATCTAACAAAGGGTGCCGTTCGGCCGTGGCATGGCAATCTAGGTGATGGACAACGAACCCGAGAACGAGATCACAATCACCGTCTTCAGGCTGTTGGTCCTCGACCTCCTTGCGTTATTCCAGGTTCTAAACCAAGCCATGATAAACATTTTGAGTCAGTCCAGAAGGAGTCTTTCAGTCTTGAATTCACGATTCCTCACAGCCCAACTTCCAACTTACAAGAATCCCTCCAACAGGCCACTTCTTTGAGATGTCAAAAGTGGATGCCGACAGGGCTATGGATATCTACCGCGCCTTTACCAAGCAGACCGACTTTGTGGTGCAGTACATGAGCGTCGCAAGGCAGTACGAGCATCACACCCGGGTCGAGGTACCAAAGTTGAAACACGCGCCGGTCAACTTAGGCCGGCAGCTGGAGGAGTATCTGAAGGACCCGGACTTCGAGGTGCACAGGAGACAGTACCTCGCCGAGCTCGACGCGAAGAAGAAGTCCAAGGGCTCCTCGGGCGGCGGATCATCCAAAGGGTTGCTCTCGGCGTCGGCAAGCAAGCCGGCAGCTAGCAAGACCCAGTCAGCTGCTAGCGAAAGAGGGGTAGCGGCAGCAAACGGCACGCAGGAGAGGCAGCCAGGGCAAGCCCTGACAAGAGCCGGGCCGGACTTGGACCTCATCGACCTGTTCGGTTCCCTCGAGATGAACCAGACCACGACGACGTTGCAGCCCGCCCCACGGCCGCAGCAGTCACTATCTCAAACCGGTGTCTCCCCATGGGCCACATCGACGCCTACATCGGCCAGCACTTCGACTCCGGGCTTGGCCTTCCCGCCCAGCGGCCAATTTCAAGGCAACGGTCTTGCCTTTGGGCAGCAACCAACAGGGCTCGCCGGGTTTCAAGCAACGAACCCCTTCCAGCAGAAGAACCTTGGGGTCTTGCCACAACAGCAACAGCAAACAAGCCCGCCGCAGCTTCAGACTGCGTTCACTGGCTTCTCCTCGCAGCCCAGCTACCAGCCAGGCTCGCTCGCGCCGATACCGCAGGACTCAGTAGCAAGCTTCCCGGTCAGCAGCAACAACATATCAGCCCTGAACCTCCAGACTCAGACTGGGGCCCAGACCACCAACCCCTTCCGGCAGTCGATGCTGATGATGAACAATCCGACGGGCATGGGGGGCATGGGGGGCATGAATGGGATGGGGGGTATGGGGAGCATGGGGAACATGGGGAACGTGGGGAACGTGGGGAATATGGGCAGCATTGGTGGCATGGGTGGCATGGGTGGCATGGGTGGCATGAGTGGTATGAGTGGTATGAGTGGTATGAGTGGTATGAGTGGTATGAGTGGTATGAGTAGTATGGGTGGCGGCATGGGTGGTGGCATGCAAGGAGGCCAGCTCTCGGGCAGCGTCTCTATGCCGAACAGCCCGCCACAGTCGACCAACCCGTTTGCCCGATCGCAGCCTGGCATGTCGGCCAGCCCCGCGAGCACAAACTCACCGTTCCAGTCGCAACCGCCGGCCGCTGCCCTTCCGCCTCTGCAGCCAATGGTAACAGGGACCAACCCGTTCGCGAGGAACAACAACGGCAACCCCGCCCAGGTCCAACGGCCGGCCACCAGCAGTGGCGCCCTCGTGCCTCAACCGACTGGGAGCACCAACCCCTTCCGGCAGGGCGCCTTTGTCAACCACTCCACGGGGGTGGGCTGGCAGCACAACCAGCAGACGATGGGCGGGGGTCTCGATCAGCTTGAGACCATCCCCGTTTTCCCACGCCCCACGGCTTCCAGTCCCTGGCAACCGTAACAGTCTTAGCCAATCGTTCCCCCCTCGACACGTGCATATGTTCTTCTGTCCGGCTTGATTCGTTGCCGTACTTGGGTAAGCGCGGCGTTGACATGAGATGGTGTTTGTCTTGACTTTTTATCTTGTTGTGTGTCTTGCGGTCGTGCCTCTTTGTTTTCTTGGTGTCCCCCGTCCCTTTCTCCTCTCCTCTGCCTTGGAAGTTTTCCTGATTACCTACCCAGGTACCTTCCTACCTACCTACCTACCTACCCCCCCTTCCTTTAATCCAACCCACACAAAAGATATTTATTTCTTTGACGTCAGGTCAGCGTCAGGTCAACCTCGTAGCGCCGTCGTGGTTGGAAATCCCTGGTCCCCAGCTAAAATCACAAGAACAATGGCAATGGGGAAAATACAGTGGCATGAACAGCCCAGTTGTCGTCAAGACAGGGCCATTGGTGCCTTTATTTTTGTTTATTCTTTTTATTCTTTTTATTCTTTTTATGGTACCTCGAAGGAGGCAAGGTACGTAGACTGAGACAGAAGATTAACCGGTATAAAGAATAAAATTATAAAATAGCCCTTCCACCTCGTCTGCCTACTCTGCTTACCTACCTAGGTACCTACCTACTTACGTACCCACCTCTAGCTCTAGCTCTGCCTAGGTAGTTTTCAAGGCTAGGTATATACTTACCTACCTACCTAGGTACCTAGGTACCTAGGTTCTTAATACCTATGCTAGGTGGGTTGATTAAGTACCGGGTAGTCACCAAGTGGAGATATTGAACGCCATCGCTATGCAACCGGGGGGAGTGCGAATACCTGGTAAAACAAAAGTCCCAAGCCCATCAAAAGTCCAAAGTTTAGTAAGAATTCACAATGATCAGTCCCCAGCCCGGCCTCAAATTGCATCGACCTCCATACGATCAAGTGATCCTCGCCGTGCAGCCAATGATGCGCCCAGAGTGGCCACAGCGGCAGCCGACGCCCCTCCGCCCAACCCCGTCTCCTTCTCGTCCCCGACGAAGACCGCCATCCCGGCGAATGCCTCAAATAGGGCGCGCGAGCAGTACTCGTGCAGGCTGTAACCCCCCGTAACATGGTCCGTCTGGCGCCCGGCCCGGTCAAGCCACTCATTAGGGTACTCATCCTGGAGCTGATACCTTGACGGGCCGAGGTCCAGACCGCCGAACGAGTCGTACGGGCCATCGACCGTGGCACGCTTCTTCTCCTTTAGCCCACGGATCGACAGGCCGCCGCCTAGGCCTAGGCCCAGGCCCGCGCCGCTGCCATCGCCCGCCTTGTCGGTCCGGAGGTCGCGGGCCTCGCTAGCGGCCAGGGCCTCCAGGCGGTGCTGGTCGCGCTTCCTGATGATGAGGCGCGCGGCCGTCCCCTCGGGTGCGCGAGCCAGACTGTCCAGATCCTCCTCCTTGGCCATCACCTTCAGCCGCTGCTCTTCCAAGTCCTGCTCCTTGGCCTGTCTCCGCCTGGCCTCGGCGGCCTGCCGTTCCCGGGCCAGCAGCAGCCTCGCGTTTTCCTCGGCGGCCGCGCCCCTCCGCCGGCTGCGCTCGATCTGGGCCTTGTGCTCGGCCTCGTGGCGCTTCAGGATGGCCTCAGCAGCGTCGCGCGCCTCCGCCTTGTCGCTCAGCAGGTCAAAAACAAGCGTCTCGACCTTGTCCAGGTAGTCGTTGTAGTCTACCAGCGTCTGGAAGTCGTCGGCCGTCTGGTTGAAGACCTCGGCCACGCGCTTTCGCTGGTCAACCTCACGCTCGACGGTCAGGTCGGTGAAGTAGGCAACACGATAGTCCTGCCGGCGCAGCGTCTTCGCGCAGCCCTCTCTGGGACATTGTCTCTGACCGTTGGCGTAATGCGTCCTGACGCAATTGTTGCATATCGGATGGTAGCATTTCGGATTGACGAGCAAGACCATGTCCGGGTCCAGATACCTTGTCCTCCTGCAGTTGGGGCACCTCTCGCCGGGCTCTTCCTCATCGCTCCTCCCGGCCGGTCGGGCGCCGCCGAAGGCTCTGCGGGACATGACGCGCCTTTGATGGGCTTGCCTGTGGGTGGGGGGCGCGGGGGAAAGTTGTGAGACGGCTAACTCAGTCGCGCCTGGAGCCGCTTTTGACCATGGGAAAAACTTTGCGAGCGACAGGCAGAGATGCCTGTGTGGCGTTCTGGCTGGCGATAACTGTACCTAGGTAGGTAGGTAGGTACTTTGAGGTCCAAATACAGCTTGGTTTCTTGGCTGTTACGTCGAGCATCTTTCAGCAAGCCTGCCTACTCTGCCTAGCCGTCGTAGTTAGAACCTGGGAAGTCTTGCGGAGTAAGTAGCCCATCCAGCCCACCTGCCACAGGTTGTGGCAGTGGGTCTGATAAAGCTATCTCCGGGGCTACCCATCATGATAAGCAGGTACGTACCTACCTCCCCTTGACTACTGTACTAGTTGGTACTAACACCTCCCGACCCAGGTTGCTGCCTAGGTAGCTTCCTCCAGGCCTCTAACCCCACCATTCGGCTCTGTTCAAGTTCCATCCATCATTCCATGAACTTCTCCCACGTCTGATGGGTTGGCAACTTCAAGGCTGATCTGTAAGGCGCTCTGAGATACGGGCAACGCCGCAACCCCTATTCAACATTAATCTCAACAGCAAGTAACAAGGAACACAATGGCAGAAAACGGTATTTCCCCTCAAAATCGAGCTCCCCCAGCACTTGCGTGGTACCAGATCGTGCTCGGGGAACTAACTCGACACACCCACAAACAGAACCTAATCCTGCAGAGGAGGCTGCCGCGAGGGCAAAGGAACAGGCCGAGCAGGACGCACTCCCTTACAAATGGACACAGACGATTGGCGAACTCGATGTAATAATCAGGCTACCAGGCAACTCTGCGAGCCTGAAAGGAAGGGATCTCAAGGTTGAGCTCAAAAAGCAACACCTCTATGCTGGCGTCAAGGGGGCTGATCCCATCATAAATGTGAGCGAGGCGCGGGGCCTATAGCCACCCGTTATGGTGGATGGTAAATGGTGAAATGCGGCGATGCTGACTGGTCATTACATTCGCGCGCTTTCAGGGCGACCTCCCCAATGCCATTCGTGTCGATGAATCGACCTGGACCCTAACCACCAATTCGGACGGAAGCAAGAACTTGGAGATACACCTGGACAAGATCAACAAGATGGAGTGGTGGGCTCACGTCGTTACCGATGCGCCCAAGATTGACGTCACCAAGATCAATCCCGAGAACTCCAAGCTGTCGGATCTCGACGGTGCAACGCGGGGCATGGTCGAGAAGATGATGTTTGACCAGCGCCAGAAGGAGATGGGCCTGCCCACGTCTGATGAGCAGAAGAAAATGGACATTCTTAAGAAGTTCCAGAAGCAGCATCCCGAGATGGACTTCAGCAATGCCAAGATCAGCTAATGAGCCGGGTGGAATAGATGTGAGTTGCGAGGTTGCGAAAGGGTGGCTCACCCTGTTTACATGTATAGGCCGACTGTGGGCATAGCATAAGGCAAACTTGTAGGCTCCCTGTAAGGAGAAGAAGAAAAATCTCTTCCACTTTTGTCTCTCCCACTCTCCCTCTCTATCCAACCTGCTTGAACATAGAGTGGGGTGGGAGAATGTGTATGTACTGGCCATAGTATTTACAGGTTGGACAAATATCCGTACCTCCTTCTAGGTTACGTTCGTACCAGCATTAGCAAGTACTGGAGGTGCCAACGATAAAGCTCAATACAAAAACCAAAACAGGGTCCCCACCTCAACAGGCAGGTAGCTACCTAAGGTAGGTACCTACCTACCTAGGTATGGATTTACAAAGCACATGAAAGGGGCCAGGAAAGACGTGAGGAATTCCTGAATTAGACAGTTTACATCTAGGATTATCGTCTCACTTCCCGTGGGATAATATAAGCTCACATAGGCAATATATTGCATCACTGTCTTGACAACCTGGCAGCCTTGAAACGACTCACGCGCTTCGGTCCTCCCTCCTCCTCGTCCAGCGGCACAATGGCCGCCGTGTTCTCTTTAAAGTACCCACCATCCTTCTGTATGATCCTATTTCGGATGCGATGATACTCCACCGCGGCCTCCTGGTGAAGGAGTGCCGCATCGAATTCGCTGGGCTCCCGGGTGACCATGGTCGGCGGACGTTCGACCACCGAACCCGCCAAGGTCTGTGCGTCAGGCCCAGACGGCGCAACGGCCCGCTCCCGATCCAGGAATCGTGTCGGCGCCTGACCTGGCCACTCGGGCTTGGGGAGGGGAGACACGCTGGAGCTTGGGCCATTGCGCTCAATGACGTCGCCCAGCGGTTCTACTGTCGGCCTTGGTAGCTTGCCAACCGCTCCGGGCTTCGCTAATGGGGGGACAGGCCCATCAGAGACGTCTAATGCCTGCGCGAACTTGACCTTTCTCATGCTCTTTCCTCCGATGCCTAAAGCCGTTGAGGTCTCGGTTTGGGTTTCGGTTCCCGCCCCAGGGACGGTGGCGGTAGCGGCTGTGTCCCGGCCTGCAGCCAAAGGACCGACAGCAATTCGACCGACATGTGGATCGTCCGGAGTACCGATGCCAGTGAGATTAGACGATACTCCAAGCCTTTTTTCGAGCTCAATCATCCGGCGGAGATAGGCATCTGACAAGACGCTCCGTTTGGACCGTCCAGTCTCATCCTCGTCCTCGTCCTCGTCGTCAGTGTGGTCATAGTCTTCGTCACCCTCGTCTTCATAGCCATCGTCATCATCATCGTCTGAGGATCCTTCCTCAAGCTGGAGCTCGGCGACTACTGGTCCGATCTCCGACATGCCATACGCAAGCATCTCTCGTCGCAGAGCTGCGTCTTCCGGAGACTCGTCGATCGGTGTGACAGCTGGCTGGGAGGCCATGGCCTCCTGCTCCTGGGCAGTCTGCATGATCCGCTCCAGTCTCTTCTGCGCTTGCGAGGTGACGCCTTGAGTGGATCCCGCGCCGTGGGCCTCGGGTTTGGTGCCATCTGTGAATGAGACCGTCTTCTTGTTGATCCCGACTCTGGGTGCTGATGACGAGATTGAGGTCGAGGATATGAACCCTTGCTGCTCCTGAGCCTGGCCCTTCTCACCCTTCTCGATCTCCTCGTCGTCCTTCCCAGATGCCCTGGCTGAGTCAGCATCTGGCAGCTGTCCTTGCGCCTTACTCTGCGCTCCCGATGGCAGATTGACACCAGCCTTCTCGAGCGCCTCTCTGACCTGTGGCTTGGCGTCGGAGGGCACTTGGAGGCGGTACGAGAGGACATTGTCATCGTCATCAAGCTCTTCAACGATGTCGGTTATCGGCAGGCCCCCCTCGTCTCGCACGTCGGGCTGGCTGATGACCGATGCGGCAGCAGCCTTGTCTTCTGCCTGCCGAACCTTTTTTTCTAGAGTCTCAATGTTTCTCTTCACATAGTCAAGCCGGCGGCTCAGCTGATTCGTGATTTGCTCGGCAGGTTTTATGTCGGTACTACCGAAGATATCAACAACCTCCTTGTTGGTCACGAGCTGGCCGTCGAAGTCTCTGCGGATCCGGGCGAGGTGGCGATGCCTGCCAGAATCGACCTCCTCCTTGAGCGCCTCGTACTCCGCCTCCCAGAGACACCATTGCTGGAGTGCCTGTCTAAGCCTCTCTGTATTGTCCTCGAGTAGCGGTTGATGTCGTTCGAGATCGACGAAACTATCTTTTATAGGTAGCATCTTGAAATTGTTGTGAAGTCCGTCCTTGTCGTGGGGATAGAAAGTTTGCTTCCCCACCTGTCTCCCAGTGTCACATGACAGTCGACGAGACGGCCATGGTGTTTTGATGCAATACAATTGATATGGTTCCTGGATGCAGAGGCATTGAACTCTTCGATTCCTTCAAACAGGATGGAACAGGTTCCAGCAAACAGCAAAGGGACGGACGCTACTGCGAACTGATGCAGGCTTAGCAGTTGAGGGACATGTTGGAGGGGCAAGAGCCCCCCCGACCTGACCTAGCCTGGCGGGTCAGATTCTGCAGGAGCCACGCAGATGTGGAGCACAACGGTCACGTACATACTGTGTAAATCCAATCAGGGACCCTGAATTGCACCATGAGACAGGTCCCGACT